>CAUYQG010245888.1:0-19340 GCA_963574415.1 Tarsius wallacei
GTAATCCCAGCGCCTTGGGAGGCCAAGGTGAATGGATTGCCTGGCAACTTGGCGAGACCTCATCTCTACAATAAATCAAAAATTAGCCGGGCGTGGTAGCGTGCGCCTGTAGTTCCAGCTACTTGGAAGGCTGAGGCGGAAGGATCGCCGGAGCCCAGCAGGTCGAGGCTGTGGTGGCCGGGAGCAGCCACTGCACTCCAATCTGGACGACGGAGTGAGACTCCAACTCAAAAAAAAAAAAAAACTTGGCTCCATGATGGCATTTCTCTTGGGTATTGTTACACACACACCATGACCCAAAGCCCATCTCTGCCAGTGAGGGCCCAGGTAGCCAAGGTGTAGAAGGAACTGTGTTCTGCCAAGCTAAATGGCCATTGGAACCCCAGTGCCTGGGCCATCCTAGCTAAACTATATATATAAAGACAGATTAAAAACGAAAATGATTTTTCTTTGATGCTTCCATTGGTGAGGCTTTGGACGTCACTTAAAATTCTTCCAGCACATTGCAAGTATTTATTAAACATCATTTGTATACCTGTAGCAGTGCTGGGGCCATTGCTAGGTCACTGCCACCATCATTGCCTTGCTAAGCTATGGTGAGGCCATGTTTTCTTAAGCTTTGGTCCCCGAGATCTGCCTCCTTCCCAGGCAGCCTCCTGCAAGTCCTCCAGCTTGCAGGCCCATGGCACTTCCTCCCTGGATGGAGGAGGAAAGAGAGCTGTCTTTCCTCGAGCCTACCACAGTAGCAGGACGCCTGCCTGAGGTCGAGACTTCTGGGCTCGCAGCTTAGGGCCACCTGCCCATGAGATGCTTCCTGCATCTAGGGGAATGTGGCCAGGCAATGATAAGTCCTGCTCCAATAGATTTCCTCCCTGTCCAAGTTTACCATGTGCGGCTGACCCAGTGTTTCCCTGTGATCCTGTCCTGTCCTCGCAGCTCAGGACAGATGGCGGGTGCTCCACCCTGGGTGAGGGCCCTCTGACCCAATCACTCTCACGCCTTTTTTGCACACGTTAGCAATTCATGCTGAGTGCTAAGTGTGTGCTGCTCATGGATAAACAAGGCTCACTCACCTGACTCATTCACGAAAGGCGAGAAGACTCAGGGTCTCCATAACAGTAGATCAGAGAGGGTCCAGCCCCAGGCAGAAGGCAGGGAACAGCTAAAGAAAGTTTATTCGGGGGTGAACACCCAAAGATCCTGCTGTCCAGGAACAAGAAAAAGCACAGTTGGATATTATTTATTTATTTATTTTTATTTTTAAGTCAGGGTCTCACTGTGGAGACCCTGTGCCCAGGCTGGAGTGCAGTAGCATGATCACAGCTCACCTCAGCTTCTAACTCCTGGGCTTAAGCAAGCCTCTTGCATCTGCCTCCCAAAAAGTAGCTGGAACTACAAGTATGTGCCACCACACCCGGCCAATTTTTTTGTTTTGGTTTTTTGGGTTGTTTTTTTTTTTTTGGTAGAGATGAGTTCCCACTCCCTTGCTTAGGCTGATCTCCAACTTCTAGGCTCAAATGATCCTCCTGTCTCTGCCTCCCAAAGTTCTGGGATTACAGGCATGAGCCGCCATGCCTGGCAGAGATGGATAATTTTAAAAACCAATGTCTTAAGTTGGTTCCCTAAGACAAGAATTTCAGAGCAAACAGTTTTGGACCTCAGGATGCCAACAAAGGACAACTAACAGAGCAGATCACTGCTGCAGACAGCTGGGCTCTGTCCCACCAGGAGCTCTGGTGGTCAGTGTAGGACACAGCAGGGTCACCCATCAGGGAGGGAGATGGAGGGCATATCCTCCAGCACCCACCTGTCACAGGCTGAGGACTGCTCCTGGAAACTGATCCCCTAGCCAGCCTGCCCATAGGTGTAGAGTCACAGGTACTCAGAGGAAGGTGCCCTGGGCATGGACTGGAACCAGGCACACGAAGGAGACATGGGCAGGATGTTTCAGGATTGCTCCAACTCCACATTTGGAGGTGGGGGTCTGAGAGATGTCTCAACCATAGTCTCCTGTTTCAAGGGTAGGGAAACAGAAGCCCAGAGATGTAAGGAGTATCGGCAGATTTCCTAAGAGCGCAAACAAGATGACTCAGCCTGGAAGTGGCTGGGTCCGGGGCCCTGAGCACAGGCAGCAAAGGCAACCACCCAGGTTGGACTCTATGTGTCCCCCTTGTACCCGGCCTGCATTCTCACCATCCATGGATGCCAAGGGCATCCTTGGGGCTTAGAAGTCTGTCCTTAGAGTGTGTTTTCACCCATCATTTCTGAAGATAAGGACTATAGATGTTATGAGAATTCTAGAAAATTATATATAAGAATGACTTCCTATATAAAACTTCTGCACAAATCATTTTTATAGAACTTGTATTATATAGAGAAATTATGAAAATTATAAGAAAGAACTCAGAGACCTCCATGGGGGTGGGAGCTTAGACAGTCACTGTTAGTCTTCAGAGAATGATACATCCAAGGGCAAGCTCCCAGGAAGGTGACCCTGAGAACTGCCACCTGACCACAGCCAGAGAACAAAGGCTTCTTGGCCCCTTCAATGACCCAGATCATGGAGCAAAGCCTTACCTTGGCTTTTCTCACTCTGCCCCCTGCCCCTGATCTGGTTCCTGTAAAGCAAATGTAGATTCTGGTTGAGACTTCTCTAGACACAGTCCTGAGAGAACAAAAAACTTATGTCCATATAAAACCTTGCACACAAACAGTCATAGCAGCATGACTCATGGTAGCCAAACACGGAACAAGCACACATGTCGGTCATGGTTGAATGGATAAACATACGTAGCATGACCATGCAACAGGGTATTACTCAGCTGAAGGAAGGCATGAAGCACTGACATATGCCATAGCACGAATGAACCTCAAGGTCACCAAGTTAAGTTAAAGAAGCCAGTCACAGAAGACCACAGAGTACACCACTCCATTCATATGAAATGTCAAGAATGGGGACATCCATAGAGACAGAGAGTAGGTTCATGGTTGCCTGAGGTCAGGAGGGGTCAGGGGAAGGAACAGGCAGTTTACAGCTAAAGCTGACTTTCTGGAGATCATTAAAAAGTCCTGAAACTGTGGTGATCATTGCACATATCTATGAATATATTAAAAACTGTTGACTTGTACAATTTAAATGGGTGAGTGTATGATAAGAAAATTATATCTCAATAAAGTTGGGGTTTTTTTAAACTTTTTGGCCAGGTGCAATGGGTCACACCTGTAATCCCACCACTTTGGGAGGCCGAAGCAGGAGCCCAGGAGTTCAAGACTAGCTTGAGCAACATATCTACATTTTTAAAAATTTGTATTTTAGTTATATATTTAAAATAAGAAAATTAAAAAAATATTTCATGGAGCCAGAAAACTTCCAACCAATTCCCGCCATGGGCTTCAAGACTCTGGCTAGCCATGAACAGGCCTGGGCCACACAGACATTCCTATCTCCCATCCTCCCAATAGAGGTGTCCTGGCCCTTCTGAAGCCTTCCATCTCCACACACAGAGCATCATCTAGCAAACGGCGCTATTCTGAAAATCAAACACTCCTTAAAGAATCGGATAGAAAACTCACAGTGTGCTTGCAAGCGTCTGGCCTTTAGTATGCTACCCTAGATGCTCTGGCCATAGTCCCAGCTGCAGGCTCCCAACTCTGTACTTCAGAAGGCAGGGTGGAGACATGGTTGGACTTCCTGGACAGCAGAACCAGAGACATTTGGAGCTCTCAGGAGGAAGTGAGTGTCCCTGAGCTTTTGGCTTCCTCCATCAAAAATGCCACTATGTGTCTGAAGCTATAGGCTATCCCAAAGGTAGCTTTCCATGAGGGAAAGGACAATCTACCAGCTGTCACCACCCAAGGGCAAATGGGTTCTCAGGGCACCATCAAGGAATCCTGACAGTGACAGTGGTGAGGTGATCTCAGGTTCCCAGTAGGTACCAGTGGACAGCAAGAAAAAGAGGCCGCCGAAGCATAGCACCAACATGGATGCACCCACAAAAGCATCCCCAGCACCCCCAAACACCATGAGCCATCATGAAAAGAAGTCAATGTGCAATCAGCAAAGATTGCAAATGTGTCAAGAACTTAAACCAAGTCCTTTTCAGCTATCAGTTACGGCTAAGATACAGAGACATTTGTACCAAAGACTAATTTTTTGTTTCATTAAGGAAATTGTTTGGGGGAATCTAAATGCCTGCAGTGTCCAGAATAGGTATTTGTTAAATTATATCTGTAATGTGGTAATCCCCAAATCTGAGAGGGCTTATGTGTAATGTCTACCTATTCCAGAGAAGTCACCCGGAAGCTCAGTAGGGAAAGGCACTGTTTTTTAGAACTTACGGGAAGCACCAGATGGTGGCCAGTCGGTGAAAAAAAAATCTGTGCCTCGGGGCAGTAGCAAGCAGTTTTATAACCAAGCAAGATAACTATTCAAATTGCTATACAGTGTTTACAATTACATTGATGAAGGGTGACACCTACATTGCTTTCAACATTGCTCAATCACCTGTACCCCATGCATATGCATATCCTGCAGAGACGAGCCTTGGCCAAAGACTGCTCCCTGAGGGAGGGGTAGAAAGAAGCCACATATAGGAGGAAAAGAGTCAAATCCAGACAATACCTTACAGTAGTCTAAAATTATAACTTCTAAAAAGAAGTGAACCATAGCAGGCCAAGGGCTTGAAGCCATCAGAATCCTCTACCTGTGGCTCCTCCACAAATTCGATTTTCCACTCCAGGCTACATGGGCTCACTTGGGTTTGGGATCAGTGATTGTCAACCCTGGCTACACATCAGAATCACCTGGAAGATGATTAGTGGGTTCCACCCCAGACAAATTAAAACATCATTTCCGGGAGTGAGGCTGGGCAGAGACATTTTTCTAAAACTTTGCCAATGATTCTAATATACAACCAAAGTTGAAAACCTGATAAGACTGTATGGTACCTTGGTTCCTTCCAGCTCTGACATCCTTTGGCTCATCTCTGTCAGTCTGGAAGTCTCTTTCCTGAAAACTAAAGTGCACACAGGATCAGAGCACTGTTTGGTCCAAAGCTATGCCAAGTCTATCTCGGCAAAGTCACTAAG
The DNA here is from genome assembly GCA_963574415.1 of Tarsius wallacei. NCBI lineage: Eukaryota > Metazoa > Chordata > Mammalia > Primates > Tarsiidae > Tarsius > Tarsius wallacei. Next base: position 5,089 of record CAUYQG010245888.1, read on the forward strand.
CAGGACTGACCCACTGGGCCACCTGAAGCCACGCAGCTCTAGTCACATAGGGTGGTCTGACCACTCTTGTTCCTGGACAGAAATGCCTGGACTGGTCATCAACTACAAGGAGCACTGAGGCAGGAGACTCACATGGGAAGATCTCAGGACAGGGGATGGGATGGGGGCTGAAAGGCGGGGAGACAGCGAAAAATTCAGCATCCACAGACCAACAGATCCCTGCTCTCCAGGTCAGTCAAGGCTAACTGAACCTTGACTCTTGACCTGTAGGAGAAGCTTTGCCCCACGGACATCACTCCCTGCCCCTCAGTTCTCCTCCCAGATCCCACAGGGAAGGGGAGGAGGGTTTCTGGCTCTAGCTCATTCCTTCTGCCCAGTTCAGGACTGAGAAAGCGTCCAGTCCTCACTTTGTGTTTCCAGAACACCTGAAGAGGTCTGGGACAGGAGCACCCGGAGTTCTTAAGGGGAAACTCTCTTCCCGAAAACCTGGCGCTAACCTTCCCCTAAACATCAAAACACCTTGTATGTTAACCATTTTGAATGCAAGCGTTTCTCAAAAAGCATTCCATTTCTCTGCTTTATAAACTATGGCACCAGACAAATTTGCTTTCTTCCCAAGCCTGAGTCACCACTTTACACAACAGTGAAGGTTCACCAGATGAAAGCACGAGTAGGCCCTACCTAGTGAGCTGTCGGACATCCCAGCCTGTTGGGCCGAGAGTCTCCTAGCCCAGTGTGCATTATTTTTCTATCTCTTCCCCTCATGAAGTCAAACTCTAGAAATCTCTCCTTTTTCTTTTGATGTTTTAATTCCTAAAACATCTGGATACTTGCAGCCAGTAAACCAAGTAAGTTAGAAACTTTTCAAGAGCAAGTAGCCACCGAGAGGTGACTGGATGTGTCCTAAGTAAGCAACATGGCCGTGAAGAAGGATTCTATATAAGTAAACAGTGCAGCAGTCCCCAACCTTTTTGGCATCAGGGACAACTTTTGTAGAAGGCAATTTTTCCACCAAGTGGGGGTGGTTTCAGAATGATTTGAGCACATTACATTTATTGTGCACTTTATTCCTATCATTATTACATTGTAATCTATAATGGAATAATTATACAACTTGCCATAATGCAGAATCAGTGGGACCCCTGAGCCAGTTTTCCTGCAACTAGACAGTCCCATCTGGGGGTGATGGGACACAGTGACCCCCAAAGTGTGTTGCTTATGTCCAGTCTACGCCGTAATCTTATGCTCATTGCTGTCACTGTAGAAAACCCTGCTTCACCAAGATATAATGTTGGAAATGGAAGCAGGCTTTTCAGTGTTGATCTGACAGGAGGCAGAGCTCAGGCAGTAATGCAAGTGATAAACAACATTTGTAAAAACAGATGAAGCTTCCCTCACTCGCCCACTGCTCACCTCCTGCTTTGCAGCCTAGTTTCTGACAGGCCACAACACTGGTCCATGGCACAGGGTTTGGGAACCTCTGAGTTAGTGTGCTTGCAAAAGGCTTTACTGAGTTTTTCCCACCAGAATTTTATAGATTGCATCAGATTATTTTAATTTCTAATGGAGGAAAGTAAATGTAAAACCAGAGGGTTGAAATGACCTACTAAACCAAAAAAAAGTGTAATTAAAACAAAAAAGATGAGTACTGATAATCCTCATTCACTCGTCTCTAAGAGTCACCTGTCATGGATTATCAAAGCTTTAAAGAGGGATTGGGATCTTCTGCCCTCGTGTTACAGATGGGAAAACTGAAGCCCAGAAAGGCCAAGTGGCATGCCCAAAGTCACACTCCAGGAGACAGAGCCCCCCTGACTCTGAGACTTTTCTGGTCCAGTATGCTTTCCACTTGACTCTCTCTCTCTCCTTAACAAGTTCCTGACTTTTCCTGAGTGCCCAGTCTCTCAAGGATTGGAGAAAAGGTGAGGACAAGCAGCTCATCCTCTCCCTGACATGTGCCTGCCAGGTCTCTAGGGCAGGGAGAGGGGACCCCCGTGTGGTCACTCCATGGCTCAAGGGTATCCATGGTGACAGTCCCCAGCCCCTGTGCCGGCATCCCAGAATCATGCCTTCTGACCCCGGCCATGCCCATCTCCTGACAGTGGAGCACACTGCCTGAGACACAAAGGGATGCCCTGCTAGGAAGCTCTCCCGCCTCTGCTCTGGCTCGACTGGTTTCTTTCTGCCTCCCTGAGGCTCAGTTTCTTCCTCTGTAAAATGGGAACATGACTGGCTTCCCAGCCTCCCTCACTAGATTGCCAGGAAAGTTAAAATAGAGAAGTGACAGGCACGACACAAACCTCGGGGACCTGTCCCTTCACAAATGGAGGGCACAAGGTCCACAGGGACCTCCTCTCCTCCTGAACACCCAGCACTATTATCTGGGGTGTTGTTCCGGCAATGACTCAGAGCAGAACCAGCAGCCAAGACCTCTGACAACCCCAGCCAGGACTCATTTCCTCCCTCTGTCTTGGTGCCTGGAACCCAAAAGGCACTTAAGAAATAAGATTTTTAATCAGGCTCATTTCTAGATGGTTCCCTCACCTTGGCTCCTGGCTCCATGGCCAGAGTCAGCCTCCTGCTCAATTCCCTCTGCCACCTCCGTGCTCATCCCATTCCTCCCTCCCGAATGTCCCCGGGCTCTCTCAGGTCCTCCACCCTGATTTGGGTCCCACTCATGAATTTCCAACTTCATTTGGTAAACATGACATCTCCTTACCTCTATAAAGACCCAAACACAGCAGCACGTGAGCAGCCAGCAGCCGCCTGGGTCATAGAGCCACAAATAGCTATTGTAGGGCCAGAGGTCACACCTCCCATCGCCACCACTCCCAGGGAGGAGGTGGAGGGCCAGGCTGGGCCACAACTTCACTGATACAGTGCCTTGGCTTCATCTCTGCCCTCATCACCCGTCGGTGATGTTTTAATCCATCATCTTATGAGTCACTCCTTTCCAAGTGCTGAATCCCCAGAGGACGTGCCAGGTGCGGCTGCTGACCACGCTAGAGGCTCCATTAAAGCATCCGTCTGCCTGACTGCACAACTCAGGTCATCGTCGGACAGGGTAGGGCCCTGTGGACCTGCTTCCCCAGCATCTCTCAGTTCTTCTGGGAAAGAGGCCACCTCCAGCACTGCCCTAGGGGGGTCGCATCAGTTACAGGCACCAGAAGGCAAGAGGGAGCATGTGCAGATCACGTCTCCCCTCGAGGAGGAGACTGCCACCGGGTGGCCCTGGGGTGCCCACCTGCTGGCACCTGGCCCAGCATGTGCTTGAGGTGCAGGGGAGATTCAGGGGTGTAAGACAAGACCCTATGCTCAAGGCTCCTGTTGACACTCTTTTCCAGCTTTATAGAAGTATAATTGACAAATAAAAATGGAATATATTCAGTGTGCACAATATGATGCTTTGTATACATAAGTATACATTGTGAATGATTGCTACACTCAAGCTAACTAGCATAGCCATCGTCTCTCAAAGTTACCTTTTTTCGTCCTGGAAACATCTGAGATTACTATCGAGGTAAATTTCGAGCACATGATACATTGTCATTGACTATAGTCACCCTGCTGAACATTAGGTCTCCAATTAAAACTGAGGGTTTTTACACTTTAACCAATGTCTTCCATTTTCCCCACTCCTCTCCCCCTACCACCAGCTCTTGGTAACCGTCATTCTAGTCTCTGTCACTGTAAATTCAACATTTTGTTTTCGTTTTTAGTTACGATATATAGGTGAAATCATGCAGTATTTGCCTTTCTATGTCTTGCTTATTTCATGTATCATAATGCCCTCAAGGTATAACCATATTGTTTCAAATGGCAGGATTTCCCTCCTTTTTTAAGGCTGAGTAATAGCCCATTGTATATCTATACCACAGTGTCTTTATCCACTCATCTGTTGATGGACACAGGTTGATTCCACACCTTGGCTATCGTGAATAATACTGCAACAAGCACGAGATTGAAGATAGCTCTTCAAGGTAGTAATTTATTTACTTTGGGTATATACCCTATAGTGTTATGGCTGATCATATAGTAGTTCTAATTTTAGTTTTTTGAGGAAACTCTGTACTGCTCTGCATAGTGGTTATACAGCTGACACTCTCCTTGGTAAGTCAAAACAGCCATAATGTTGAAAAAAAATGAAGCAAAGTGCTATAGCCTGGCCAGTGTCATCACCTTCTTCTTCTGGTTATAAAGTCTCTCTTTGGACCTCCTACTCCCCTGGCCAGGCTTTCAACCAAAGAGCTCCTCCTGGATAAGCACTCTGCCCCAACTGGAAGATCAGGAAACCCCATACCCTGCACACGATAACTGGTCAGGAGGTGGGCCCATGAACCAAGAAAGTCAAGTCCAAGATTTTCAGGGGTATTACTGGGGATCTAAGCACCATGTAAGCTAAGAGCTGCCAAGAGTCATCTTTGCCACCAAATGGAGAGCAGCCTAAAAATGAAATCGATCTAGTTACAAGAACATAGTGAATTGAGCTGAACTGGGACCACATACTCTTGCTGAAAATACAAGAGGCAATGGGTAATGCGTTATTTTCGGAAGGCCCAATGCATATGTAGAAAGGAAATAAAGAAAAATCCTCAAGTGGCTGAAACTTACAGAAACGTACAGTCAGGTCCTTAAGCTTGTGAACTGATGTTGCAACAGCCTGAGGGGTCTTCAGGCCAGCTATGGGCCCTTGGGAGCTGGGGGTTTATGACTGTAGAAATAGGAGACTTGGCCTTTGCCCATTTGAGGCAGATACCCAGCCCTGATAGTAAACCCAGAAAGGTTTCTACTGTAGTGAAGAAACTGAAAAGGAAATAAGGAAACTCTAACAATTGACCCAAAGATGCAATAAAGGAACAGGGCTCAACCCAGGACTTTAGGTCAGAAAAAAACAAAAACAGAAATTCCTCCACCAGGAGAAACCAGGGGATCCCAGTGGTACTACAGGAAGATGCGGGCCCCAAATTTACACCACTCGCATGCTACCTGGCACCCCCAGCTAACAAATTCACACACACCCAGAGGTACAGAAGCAAGCATGAAAACTCTGTGGTTTCCTCTCCTAGAGTGTCATGACCCTTTGCTCTTGGCTAACTATAGAACTCATTGCCTTGAGTTATTTCTTTAACCACAAGATTGGGTCTTACATTTGTACCAAAGGATATTCCTGGCATGCTCTTGGCACATAATGAGTTGACTAAATGTTTGTGAAATAAATGGATGTATAAATAAATGATGGTAGATAAGTCAGTAAACAAGCTTCTTCTCAAGGTCTCCCACACCCGGGAAATACACAGTGCCTAGTGCTCTGAATTCTAGGGCTGGTTCACAGGCCAGACTCTGAATCCACAAGAGGAGACCAATGTGGAATGAGGCCAGAAGCCCTGATCTGGGAGTTGGGGTCTGCTTTCTAATTCTGTCTATGCAACCTCCTCAACCCTTTGACGTGAGCAAGGCAGTTGAATTAGACAAGCTCGGTTTCTTCATCTAAAACGTAGGGAATTGCATCAGATTTCTTCTTTTCCTTCTACTTCTAAACTTTGATGATGCTCTTCAGAGATGGACTACATGCACTTTTTGTTCTTTTTCTGTTTTTAGGGGTGTGTGCGTGTGTGTGTGTATGTGTGTATGTTTTGTTTTGTTTTTGATGAGTCAGAAATGCAAAGGTTTCCTGTGCATTGCTCAAAGACAAGGATAATTTTCTAGACCACATTCCATGCCTTCGTTTATGGTAGCCCTCTGAGCACTTTGTGTTTGTTTTGATTTTTCATCTTTGCTCTCTGAATGATGATTTATCTGGCTTTCAGAATAGAAAGCTGAAGAGCCTAATTGTGTGTGTGGCTTCTGTGGTTGTTTAGATTTATAAATATTTTAATAGGATTTTTATTCCTTCATAACAAATATCTTAGAAACATTTGTACCAGGAGCAAATGCCGTGCTTTTTTCCTATTTAAAAAAAAAATGGAATTTTTTTTCTTTCTCTACCTTAAGAGAAAGAAAGAAGAAAAAAAAGACCCAGGAAAATTGTCACAACGCTAAAAGTCCCTAAAGAGCTTGTGGTCGTCACACCTGAATTAAAGCCGCTCTCTAATGCCCTGACGGCATTAATTTTCCATTATTCCTTACAGAGCTCTGAAACCTAAGACAGCAGTCAAGAACAGATATCCCTCATTTTAATTAAACTTCTTAAGGAATGTATTATTGAGGAAATAAGACATAGTAGATATCTAAACCTCCAATTTGAGAAGTTATAAAAGCCAAATTAGACCACAGAAAATTCTATAGTTGAGTGCTGGAATTGTTCAAACCTGTCAGCAAAACATACCAAGACAGGAGGAGGAGCAGAGCCGCCCAATTCTAGGAGGACGTGGACGCACAGTGAAAGGGCGGGGAGGAAAAAGGGAGGGACGGTGGCTCTTGTTAAGACTGTCACTCACATCCACACCTATTTGCATTGGCTTTTTTCTGTCCCCATGTGCTACTTAGCCATGTAGATATGAGTTGAGGATCGAAAACTCTTTGCATAAGATTCTTGGTTAACCTTGACCTGCTTTTTTTATCCAATCCTTCCTCTTGTGCTGAATCTAAAATCTTATAAAACCTCCACCCCCCCCCCCAAAAAAAAAACACTTCAATAATCCCAGGTTGTATCTACATGGCACCAAATATCTCTGAAAACTAAGAAAATAATTCATTTCAGGGATTCAGATGTTTGACATTCTGAAGACACAGACTCTTACACACATTTCTTTTCTGTACGGGGGATATTGAGAATAAAATGTGGAAACATGTACTGTGTATTAACCTAATGGTTAAGCACAAGAATAAATACTGTCTGGCCTTGAATATCATAATAGTAAAATATATTATTGCCCTTAGAGCCACTAAGATGATGTTATGATGCTGGAAGCCAAAAGATGACAGCAGAATTGAACTATTGCCCAAAAGCAATTACTGATTGGAATCGATTATTTCTACAAAGAAAGGTGACCGATGGATTCGTTGTCACATTACAGCGGGTTTGGGCAAAACTGCCTTAACTGTGAAAGGGAGAGAGCTATGTAACATTATCGGAAACCGAGATGGTAAAGCCTCAAGGATTCCTCTGTACGCATTTCTATAAACATGAAGTCAGTAGGATGTTGGTGCGACTACTGGGTTTTCTAGGGTTGTCTAGCCCTGCTCTTACCCTTCTATAAGATGAAATGATATCATCACCATTATAACACCCTGAGATGCAAACAATGTTTAAAAGCAACCCATGCTTCTGCGATCGCTTATATTTTTACAGGGGATTATAAAACTACAGACCTCATTTACACACACGGTAAATTAATGGGAAATGATATGTGACTAAATATCTGAAAGTTGTTGCCGAGTCATATTTGATTTGCCTAATTATATGTTTTACTGCTTCCTTTATGGAACTGTTGCCTAAGGTATCTAAAGCCTTTATACCTACTTCTTTGTTAATAGCCGAATCAAAATGCCATGTGATCACATTGGCATGCAATTTCAAAATTGCTTCCAAGCCATTGACGCATGCGTCCTGGAGAGAGATGGCCCTACCAGCCTGTGGTGGTAGAATTTTAAGAACCGTAGATCAGCATTCTTGACCAATCTAACACAAAGGATCTCCCAGCCACTCTATCACCCTCCAACCCCATTGCTCCTCCACTGAGCAAAACAAAACTAGGGTATAAATATGTCAAAATAAGAAAGAAAACATGTACACAACATTCAAACACCGTCTGCCGATGGAAAGAAACAAGAGAATGCAAGACAATCATGCACATACTTGGCCTGCTACCATGGCCGGATGAATTCAGTGGTTACCATGGCGGGATGGAGTCAGAAGGAGGACTCCAGAGGACAGGCTTTGTCTGGGTGCTGCTCAAACAGAGAGTTGGGATTCAGTCTGTTGGTTTGTGTACTTTGGGGTAAGCCATCCTCACATTGAAAAGGCCAAGAGGAGAAATGTTGAGTTTGGCTTGCTCTCATACCTTCGGGTTTCTCTTGGCATCCCACCCTCCCCCCGCCCGACCTCCTCAGGCCCTTCCATCTCCCCATCTGAGGAAACAAATGACACGGAGCACCTTCTAGGGAAGATTCCGATGAAGAGTCTCCCTTCTGCGTGGGCAAACTGCTGGTAGAAACAGCCCAGATCCCATGGACGAGTCAGTGCAGAAACCAGAGGAATCTTCTTCACTGAGAAAAAGCAACGTGTTGAAAGTGCAGCACAGTGGCAGGGCCCTGAGACTCTTCTGGCAGCTCAAGCTTTAGGGCTGAAGGAGTTGAGTTCAAAGTGATTCTACACCAGCACATCCAACTCCCAAGTTAAAAGGCAGAAAAATGGAAAGAACAATGGAGTAAGAGTCAGAAACTTGGCTGAGTAACTCTGGGCAAAGTCATTTCATCTCCCTTTAGACCTAAATTTCCTCATCTGTCAAATGGAGATAGGAATGTGTGGTCTGACTCCACCTGACAGTATCACTGTGAGGATTAAATGCCCTTTGAAAAGACATCATGATTAGCGGTCCTGCTCTCCTTGACTGTCTTGGGTTGTCCCAGAGAATCCTTACGTGTAAAGAGCCAGTATGCCATGGAGAGCGCCCATCCTAAATTCAAAAAAAAAGCCAAGAGGTTATTTTTCTGAGGATAGACTCTTCAAAAGCGACACGCACGTACTAATGGGACAGATCCCACTAGGATTCCCACTGATGAGTTCGCCATGGCTCAGCCCATTAGCTACTTGAAAGAGGCGAGGGGGCCAGAGCCTCAACAGGAAGTCAGATTATTTAAATGAGCTCAGTCTGATTGAATGTCCTCTTTTGTCAAATTACAGAGGTGATCTGTGTTATTTGGCTGATTTGGTTTAAAAACAGTTGAATTCTTCTTCTATCAAATTGCCTTTGACCTTAAGTGTATTTGTACCGGTGAAAGTGGTGAGACCCAGAAAGAGAATTTATCAGTGATGTCAGTCAGTTTAAAGGCAAAATGGCTCTTATTCACTCGCAGAGAACACATTGGGCTCCGGGCAAACTGTGTCCTGCACATATATCATCCCTGAACCTCCGTGAATCCTAGACACCCCTAAAGTAAGCACTCGTCCCCATTTTACTGAAAGAGAAATATGTTCAGAGAGGTTAAGAGAGCTGCCCAAGGTCACACAGATAAGGGACTTCAAAGAGGGTTCAGACACAATACAAGCCAGTTCTGGCTCCAGAGAACTGACCCTGATTCAAGCCTCAGCCCAAAGTCACATTCTCAAGCTCCGTGGTTACTCCTAGCGGTGCTGTGGGCTCCTTGGCTAAGGGTACAACATATTAATGTGAGAGAAAAACAATGCCTTTCTCTCCAGTCCCTCTCAGATCGTCTCCACAACCAAAAACCAAGGTTCTAGTTTCCTCTTGGGAAGAAAAAAAGCTACCTGGATTCTGAATTTGATATTTTGGTCACTCTATTTGTTGTTGTTATTCTTTGCTCATTTGTTTGCTTTGTTCTGTTGGGTTACTTTTTCAATAGTAACCATTAAAGTGCATTTCACAACATACCACTGGTTTAACTGGCTAATTAATAAGAAATGTCTTTTAGTTGACAAATACTTATTGAGCTGGGAGCTGTGGGACCTACAGGGATAAGAAAGACCGATACACTGAAGGTTTTTCTGGAAATTAGGAAGTGTGCTGCAGATACCAATAACCACCCCAAAGTCGGAAGCCAAGCAACAACTTCCAAAGTAAAATATGGATATAAGCAATGACACAGAGGCCATCAGCCGACTGCCAACACCGTGATAAATCAGAAATCTCTGGGCACAGGCAGGAGGTAGAGGGATGCAAATCCAGAAAGGACAGCAAAGCCAAAGACAGAATCACCAGTATGGGCATGGGCTGAGGGAACGGGTCACTGGGGCAGAGGTTTCCTCAGACATAAGGTGGGAGATCCGTGATCAAGGGACAGAAATGCAGGGAGAGGAATACATCTGAAATCTACCCTCTCCGGGTTAATCGAAAGTTTATGAGTAAAGATCCTGGACCCACGGGCTGTGATTCAAGCTGAAGTCAGGCAAGAGCTCTGGAGGGGACCAAACCTCTGATCTGATCCCAGGTCTCTGATCCCAGCTCTCTGGCAGGACATCCAGTGGGAAGCCCCTTGACCCTCTGAACTTTCAATGTCCCATCTGTGAAATGGGCATGGTTCCCCCTCCACCTCGCTGACTTCACAGGGCTACTGGAGGTTTCAGGGAGTTCACAGATGGGAGCACGCCTTGCCAACTACCAAGTAAGCCATATATAAAGCGTTTCTCATTACACCTGAGACTTAGTCAAGCACCATCTTAGCCACCATGGCAGACTCAAAAGAAATCTATCACACAGCCTTTCCCTTCAAACAAGCAACAACAAAAGACAGACCTCTAGCTTCCAGAACTTCAAGAGAAGAGAAGTACATTCGTGCTTTATGCCGTCCAGCTTGTGGTGGTGTCACAGCAGTCCCTGGAAACCAACACACACACCAAGCGGCAAGACAACCCAAGACAGAATGCCTAATGGTACGGAAATCACCATACCAAAAGACTAAGAAGTAGAAAATGGTCTGTGAAACTTAAAGGCAGCCTGTCCTGTCTGAAATGACAGGAGACACTTTCTTGGGGGTGACGAGGCAAATGGAGGACCCATGACTGAGTTCAGCTTTGGGAGATCATGCTTTCTGCTTGGATGCGGGTATCACATCAACTGCCTGGGCCAAATCATCTGTTTGGAAATCAGCAAAAGCTATGATCTGGCAATGAAGAGAGAGAGAAATGGCATTTCAATGGCAGTGGGCGTTCGTGCATCCAGCCACCTCCATCCTCCTTGTTCACTGACATGTGACACACAGGTAACAGAACCATCGTGCATTGTCATATTGCACAAAGAACGCTGAGCAACAGTAAAAAGAGGACCCATGGGTGGGTCTCTTTCAGACAAAGCTATGTCTGAAAATCTCTGTCCGTTCTGCAGCTGCTGTGCCTGTCCAGGCTTCCTCTGCGGAGGTGCCCCAAGCCCTAAAACAGAGGCATCTCGCTGAAAGACGAGTTGGGGAAAGATTGTTCTATTTAAAGGTTACTTGCATGTTGTGTCTTGTTCCTTCCTACAGCAATCCAAACGGTTTAGGAATCTTAGAAACTCATGAACTTAACCATGACCAACCCCTAAACCCTGGTTTGTGTCTACCACTTGGTGACTCCACAGCTAGGTTGAAAACGCTGCCCTGTTGGATGCCTCTCCCAGACTCAAGGCTGTGGAGCTTGGAGCCCCAGGTCACCCCTGGCCCCACTGTGACCACTGAAGGCTGAGTGTCTTCAGTCACGTCACCTGTGGTAACCTGTATGCTGGTGTCAGCTTCTGCCAGGACACTGCGCACTCCTCCAGGGTGGAAGCTTCTGCCTAACAGAGCCATGGATGCACAGAGGAGCATCTGTGAGCCAAGATGCTCACGGTTGTGTCTTGCTTTTCACAATCCTGCATTTTTAGGTCCATTATCTTCCAGCAGTCCTGGAAGTGGACAACAAAGTCTTAGCAGAAGCCTCAGCATCCTCCTCTGGAAATGTAAAAAAGGAAGTGGTGGTCAGTTCCCTCAGAATAAGGAAGAGATGGACAATAAGGTTCTGTGTAAATTCGGACATGTGCGGGGTAAACTCTACAAGGGGCCATAGAGCAAAGCAGGACAAGGAAAACTACTCCCAAGCACCCTTAATTCTCTCTCTCCCCAGAATCTCTGAACCACTTCCTGCCTAGTCCAGAATGTGTGCTGCAATGTCTCTTTTATGGATCACCTACTATTTGCATATATGCAGATGTGCTCCCTAATCCGTGTTCCTGGGGGACGGGGCCTTCTTTCTAATTGCCTACCCACTCTTACACAATGACACCCTCAAGCGGAACAGTGCTGAGCATGGCATGCAAACTTCACTGCAGCCTGCTAAGAGATTCAGAGGGCAAGCTCTCAAGCCACATTATCTGGATTCGATCTAAGACATTGCTATCGATCAATCGTGTGATCCCAAGCAGGATATGTAACCTCTCTGTGCCTCAGTTTCTTCACCTGTACAACGGTTCCTCCTTGATAGGGTTGCTCTTATGAATTAATTAAAATTTACTCCAGGCCAGGCACTATGGCTCACACCCATTATCCCAGCACTTTGGGAGGCCGAGGCAGGAAGATGACCTTCATCTAGGAGTTCAAGACTATCCTGAGCAACTTACCAAGACCTCATCTTTACAACAATATCAAAAAATTAGCCAGACATGGGGTGTGCCTATAGTTCCAGCCACTTGGAAGGCTGACGCAGAAGGACTGCTTGAGCCCAGCAGTTTGAGGCTACAGTGAGCTGTGATCGTGCTGGTGCACTCCAGCCTGGATGACAGATTGAGATCCTGACTCAAAAAATAAAATAAAGTAAAATCAAATAAAAAGATGTAATCCAAGTGCAATTCCAAGGCATGATCAACATTGAATAAGTAACTATCATTATTACCCAAAATCATAGGTAAGATGTCACTTCTTGCAGCTCTCTGGGGGAGATGGCATGAACAGAAAGACTGCACACCCCAGGAAGCCAGGATCCCTTTGCCGTCTTCTGCAACTGCAAAAGTGGTGGCTGGAACAGGAGCCACCCAACCTCCCTACAGAGCTTTTGTGCCTTTGTCCGAGCAAGCATTCCACAGCATTCTTCGTTCTTCACCCTGAGGCCTTCCAGGCCAGAGCTCACCCAGCCCTGGCTTCTCAAGATCTGCAGGGACTCGGCTCCTCCAGTGGTTTTGTGTATGATCCCAGAAGCGCCTGCACAGCCTCCCTCTGGAATGCTGCTTCTGTCTCAGTGGCAGGAATTCCTCCTCATGGAGCATAGGTCTTTCTCTGTTCACCCCCCAGCTACAGAAAAAGAGACAAGTCATGGACAACCCAGCCAGGTTTTCTTGTCAAAACCTTCCTGAACATTAATGTGAAAATTACAAGCATGAAACCGGTTGAGTTATTCCGGTCCTGGTGGCTTGTGCTCACGTTGTAAAGCCCAGATGTGTGTTGGGCACCCTCAGTCTCTCTTTCTGTGTCCTTCTGCCACTTCTTGACACACCCAGCCCATGCCCCACACCTTCTCCGGGCCCCTGCCCCAGCCGGCTCTCTCCTCTCTAAACCTCCCCCTATACCTCTGCTATCAAAACGGACCTCAGCCGCTGATGCCTCCAGCTCTTAATTTTGCACATCAAGAAAGAAATGTGCTTTGTCCCCTTTCAAGAAAGCAAAAAAAGGGGCCAGGCACAATGGCTCATGCCTGCAATCCTAGCATTTTGGGAGCCCAAGGCAGGAGAATTAATTGAGCCCAGGAGTTTGAGACCACTCTAGGCAACATAGCAAGACTTCATCTCTACAAAAAACTTAAAAATTAGCCAGGCTTGGTGACACGTGCCTGTAGTCCCTGCTACTTGGGAGACAGAATTGCTAGAGCCCAGGAGTTCGAGACTGCAGTGAACTGTGATGCCACCAATGTACTCCAGCCTGGGTGACAGTGTGGTGGGAGGGAGGGAGGGAGGGAGAGAGATGAGGGTGGGGACATTGGATGTCCCTTCAACTTCGAAGGCAGTTGCGCCTGAAGATGGAAAATCAGCACAAAATCTCCTACCGCAACGTATTTCAGGCTGAATGTTCACATTTAAGTTTCTTTCCTGTCTTAGGATGTCTGCCTTGACAAGGGGTAGCTTTCTTTTCCACTAGCTGGCTATGTGATCTTCTGAATGTCCCCAGAAATTGCATTTCCATTTCCTCATCTGCAAAACTCCATTGCCAGTGGCTGTTCTTTTGACCACCACTGAGAGCCAGGTGAGAGTGTCCTGGGGAGGACTGTGATCACTGCTGACCTAGGGGCCTCTGGGTAAGAGGAAAATGAACGGAGAAGTGTGCAGCCCCAGCGTCTGCAGCCCTAGGGCACAGGAGCCTGCTCCAGCGAGCAAGCCGTAGGTTTCAAGGCAGGAATCGGTGACAGAGGCATCAACTGCTTCCTTGCATCAGAGAGGAGTTGAGGCACGAAGCAGCTGGGTTTCACCTGTGGTCATGGCTAGTGGGTGGCTGGGGGCACCCCCCCCAATGCACTGCCTAGAAACACTGCACACCCAGCCCCCCACAGGCGGTCGGGGTCCGCCATGGCGGCTGGGGGGCGTGGGTCGTGGCCACTTGCTCGCGCCTCAGACCCACACCCCCCGCGGGGGGGGGGG
>CAUYQG010245889.1:0-10009 GCA_963574415.1 Tarsius wallacei
GCCTTCCGAGTAGCCGGAACTACAGGCGCGCGCTACCACGCCCGGCTAATTTTTTTGATTTATTGTAGAGATGAGGTTTTGCCTGCCCAGGCGGGTCTCTAACCCGCGGGCTCAGGCAATCCACTCACCTCAGCCTCCCAAGGCGCGGGATTAGAGGCTGAGCCACTGAGCCCGGTTCAGACATCATTTTCTTATCAGCAAAACATAAAAACTCACAGGGGGGATTTATAAGGTTACAATAGGGCAAAGGAAAATGCACTTCTTATTAAACTTATTTTAGAAAAATTTAAAAATATATAAAAGTAGAGGAAGTATGATAAAATCCTATAAACTCATCACCCTCAGCAATATCAATATATGGCCACTCTTTTTCCACCCAATACATATGCCTCAGCTATTCCTCCCACCAAACTAGATCAAGTCTCAGTCATCATCTTGTTTTCATCTGTAAATACTCCAATATATGTCTCTAAAGAACCTAAAAAAAAGTAACCCAATGCCATTATCATACCTTAAAATAATCAATAATTCTTAATATCAACTAACAGTCAAATAGCGTTAAATTTCCCTGTCTCATAAAAGTCTATTTACAGTTAGTTTAAATCAGGATCTAAACAAGGTCCACATATTTCATTTGGCTGATATGCCATATAGGTTTATTCTAATAATTAACCCTCCCCTCTTTAAAAATTTTTTTCTAGCCATTTGCTTGTCTAGAAAACTTGATACTTGTCCAGTAGATTTTCCCCTATTCTGGACCGTACCATATGGTGTCAATATCCCCTGTAATTCATTGCAAACTAGTAGCTATAACTAAGGACATGATCAAGTCCACATTTACATTTTTGGTAAGATCCTTCATAGAGTCTACTATCATATCCACAAGGAGATACAGTACTGTATGTTTGTCTTTTTTGTTATTTTAAAGCTGACTGGTAGGTTCAGATGTCAGCTTGATCCAACTAGTGAAATTTTGCAGCTACTGATGGTCATTTTAGAAAACATCATTAGGGAATGCAAAATGGTGATATTGGGATATCCCAATTATAAGATTTCATCCTCATTTCTAAGCAGAAATTCTTCCTTAAAGACTTGCTTTCTGCAGCTATTTTTGCACAGAAGAGGTAGGAGAAAGAAATTATTTCACTTTGCCATTTTTAAAAATAAGTCTGTGCCCTAGCAATCTCCAAAGGTAACTAAGATTTACTTCTAGTATCACTATAAATTCTTTTATCTTTAATATTCGGATGTGTTTCAACAGGTTGTGGACATTATATCCCATCTTTAGGCTAGTGGGAACAGCTTCAAGTTGGCTTCTGGGTCCATATGACATGAATCCAACTGTTCTTTGCTTTCTGATATGACAACATGTCCAGATCATCATTTACAACTGCTACTCCAGACCTGGAATTAGCCATTTCTCAAAAAGCCCTGTTTACTTCTACTGGGAAACTGTAGAGGACCTCCCTTTAAGTGTATAAAAAGGGGTGGGATATGAGTTTTTTAAAAAGCCAAGAATCATTCCTTTTTTGTATATAGCCACAGATCTGCATCATCTTCAAAGCTACAAAAATGTTTGAGTCCTTATTTCCAGTTCCTCTTTCATTTTCCCCAAACTCCTGCACAGACACAGAAATTACAGATTGTATCAAAGTCTACCCTATGACCACCTTTCTCAAACTAATTCATTCACTCCTACAACCATCATTTACTGGGCATCCAATAGGCAAGTAGAAAGGAATAGGACTGCTGTTCTCAAGAATCTCTCAGTCTAGTGGAGGAGATTAAGGTGAACACAAATGAAATGCACAATAGTAGATGTTATAATAGAAATATAGATAAGGACTATGGGTGAAAGTTATCTGAGAACATGGCACTTAATACTAATCTTACACATACTGAATGAATAATACTTAATGTATTGCTTTAAAAAGAAACAGCAATTTTAAACTTACAGATTCAATTATTATATTAAGAGAATTTAAAAACAGTGAAAAAGTTAAAAAAGAAAAAAAAGTGCCAACTATGCATTTTCATCCTCTAAGTTTCTGATTTAATTACCAAATATAAAAACAAATTTTGGCTGGGCTCGGTGGTTCAGCCTGTAATCCCAGCACTTTGGGAGGCCAAGGCGAGTGGATTGCCTGAGCCCATGGGTTTGAGACCAGCCTGGGTAACTTGGCGAGATCTCATCTCTATAATAAAAAATAAAAAAATAAAACAAAATTAGCTACATGGAAGGCTGAGGCGGAAGGATCGCCGGAGCCCAGCAGGTCGATGCTGGGGTGGCGGTGAGCATGCTACTGTACTCCAGCCTGGGTGACTCCAACTCAAAAAAAAAAAAATAGAAAGAAAATTTAAAGCTATGAATTACATCTGCTGGTAAAGTGCTATCTTAGAGAATCCACAGCACAAAGGAATGATATAAGTTGTTCCAAAAAGAGGGATCTGTGCAATAAATAAAGTCAAGAAGAAAACAGAGGATGGACACTTCTGCTCTCTTCCCAAGAAGCAGGAAGTTTAAGAACATGAATACAGAGTGGCAGCATGGCATGATACTTGACTCATTTCTTAAGACATACTAACTCAGTATGCTATAGAGAGGATCTCTCAAGAAAAAGGAAAAAAGCCCAATCAACCAAGAAAGAAAGAGCAGCCCTGAAAAAAGAGGCTGTCATTTGAGGTAGCTTAACTGGCCTTTACAGTTTAAAAACAGTTCTCTAAATTTTGGAAAACTTGTACTCTAGTTGTATCCCAGAGGAGCCCTTCCCATCCCTTTCCTGACACGTTTCTTGTTAGATCTGCTAAAAAAGTACTTTACCTGGATGCCCAGAATTATTATCAACTCACTTTTCAGAAGTGTGGTCTGCCTCATGCAAGCAAAACAGATTTCATTTCAGTCTCTACTAGGAGTTGAGAAGCATGCTAGAGGAGTTTGCTTTTGTAAAGCCAGAGTAACATAGTGAAGGTGACATTACTATACACCCAAAGGAAATCCAAAATAATCTATTTTCTGTTTTGGGGTAAGGCTGAAAACATGCTTAATTATTTTTAAATAGTAACTCAATTGCACAGATCAAAACAACAAAAAAGATACATCTTGAGAAGTCTCAATTCTAACTCTGTCCCCATCTGGCTCATTCTCCCTTGCCCACTATGAGTAACCATCTTTTATTAATTTTATATTTAATCCTTCTAATATTTATTTATGCAAAGCAACATCTGTGTATATACTAATTTGCCCTGCTCTGTATCATGGTTTCTGAATACATCCTGAAGATCATACTATATGAGTACATTTGAGCTTTTTAATTTTTTTTAAAAATAAGTAATTCTACAAAAGGCTGTATGTTTTACTCCCAGTTAGGGTATTTCAAAATCTCTGTATCTGTGCTATAGGGAAATGTTCTGGGCAATTCTTTCAATATAAAATCTACAGAATTTTATTGAAGAACTTACAATATCTTTCTGTTACTTTTTAATAACTTGCGGAACACTAAGTATAGCTTTATTTTACTACAAAATTCTCTTTTATTTGTAGAGGTACTTGGGTTCTAGGGGGATATTATCTTTTCCCACTGCTGCTGCTCCTTCCTCATATTTTCTTTAACTTCTGACTCCATCCTTCTTATATTTTTTTCTCTCTCATTTTCTTCCTTCACATTCTCCACCGACAAATGTAAATGACTGATTCACTCACCAAATATTTATTAGAGGCCTTCTACTATTATTACTCCTATTAGTATTGGCTGTTAACATTTAATGAATGCTCATTATGAATCAGGTATCCTACTGGTTGCTTTATTTGTACTGTCATATTTAATTTTCTGTGGAATTTTTATATTCCCATTGAACAGTTTAGAAAATGAAGATCAGGAAATGAGGGTCAGAGAAGATTAATTAAATTACTGCTAGTAACTGTCAAAACTTGAACTCAAGTCTATTTATCACGAAAACATATGCTCTTAGCCATTATATTACATAAAGAGTCAGGCATGTTTTGAGAATTCCACGCAGCTCAGATGACCACAGCATAAAGTGTGAGGAGGAAGGACTGGACAAGAGATCAGGCTGTAGAAGACGACAGGATTCCAGAAAACAGACCTTGTATGCCCTAGACAAGATACATGAACTTCATTCTGAAAGGTATGGGGAACAATCAAGAGGTTTTAAGCATGAAAATATATGAACAAACAACTCTGAACTTTGGCAGAAGAGGACAGACTGGAAAGAGCAAAACTGGGTTAGGCTACAGGCAGGCAGTACCATTAAAAGCACAGATAAAAGGTGATAAGAGTGTGAGCAAAATGTAGTCACTTAATATCAAGTATAGATTTGACAAAAAATTCATACAATTTCAAACTTTAAAAATCATTTATCAAGAGTAATTATTTTTGACTGAGCCTCAAATACTTTTTGATAGAGATTCCCAATTTAATAAAATGGGAAGGCTCAACTGTCACTAAGTATTTAGAATTGTGAATTTCTAAAATTGTGTACACTAAGAACAATGTATAAATTAGAGAGTTAGTGATATTAACTTGGAAAAACTACAGATTAAATTTAAAAATATAAAAACAAACATTTTTCTTTAGAATTGGGACCTTGGGCATAATCCAGTCAAACTCCTTCATTTTACAGATTAAAAAAACAAGTACAAGAGGGCATATTCTTTGCCAAGTACGCCTGGGGTACCCGTTTAAGATCAGAATCCAACTTCCCTGACTCCTTAATTTAACAATTTTTGTCACTTTCATATGAAGATCTGGAATTCGTTGTCCTGGCAAAATAGGAGGAGGAAAAGTGAAAAAAACTAATGTCTAGGAAGTATGGACCACATATCAAATGCTTTCCATTCACATCTCATTTAACCCTCACAGCTACTCTACAAGGTAAGTATCCATATTACAGATGGGTACACAAAATGCCATCTTGGCAAAAGTCACATGACTACTAGACATCAAAGCTCATCTCTTTTCATCATAGTACACTAATGCCAACAAGAAGATAACTTAAGAGTTTTCTTCCAATGTTTAAAAAAAATACCAGGTTTGCATTAATAAATTCAGAAATCATTGAACACTGACCTGTAACATGCACCTGGATACAACAACTTCAGGTACTTCAGGGAATTTTTGTCGCAGGTCATGTAAAACCTGAAAATCAATTTGGTGGTTTCCTTGGGCCATTCGTATATTGCCCGATCAGGACTATTTGTACAGTAGGCAATTCTAGGCCTTAGTGGAAATAGTACTCATCTCTTCTGTCCAAGCATTTTCTGTGAAAGAAAGAAAAAAAATTTTAATGAGGATTATAAAATGAATATTGTTGGGATTTAAAATTTCAGTACAAAAGGGTATGTGCTTTGCACTTAACATTTAATATAAACTATAAAAGTATTGTTTAGACCTAAAATGCTTTCCATATAATTATACTGTCTTTTCAGTATAACTTCTGATGGCAAACTTTTATATTGTCTAATTCAATTCCTATGTATTTGTATGCTCTATATTGGCAGAGCCAAAAGGCATTCAGGTAACAAACTGCTCTCAAGGTTGACTCTCTCATTCTTTTAAAAGGGGAGAATGAGTAATTTCATTGATTTTTTTCTTACAGATTAGAGGACAGCCTGAAGTGAGTAATCTTATTTGCTCTGCTTAAAACTCTTAAAATTTGGTTCCTGAAAAAATTTGGTTCTATAAGTGACTTTGCATGCATTGTCTAAACATAATGACTTATATATCAACTGTTTTGCTTTATCTTTCAGATATACTTAACCCTTAAATGCACAAACAATTTCTTCTCAGGAGCTTAGTAGTAGTAGTATTCCCTCTGCTTCTATTAAATAAGTATTTGCCCCAATCCTACAGGTTCTGATTTAATTGGTTGGGAGTGAACAACCTGGGCATATGGAGTTTTATGAGCTCCCCAGGTGATTCCAATGTGTGGCCAAAGTTGAAAACTACCTACCTTATTTTTATTCCTAATGTAAACTATGTTTAATGTTGAAAAACCTCCTTAGGATAGAAATAGGGTATAAATATATTAACCTAAATTAAGTATTTAAAATCATGCTATTTGAAAATTCATTTCATTTTAGGGCAAATTTAACAAGACAATCTCTTTAAAAGTAATTTCTTAACCTAACTTTAAGAAAATAGAAGTCTATAAATTCCATGAATGAGGGAGTTAAGTCTCTTTTGTTTATTATTGTGTATCTAGCACTTCATAAACAGTTTTCAGCATAATTGTAGATATTAAAATAGTTTTGAGTAGATTTAGTCACGAAAGAATTCCTGAGTCCTCTATAAAATAAATGCTTATTTAGATACTACATATAGTAAGCCATTTAGCTTTTTTATCATCACTTGATTAAATTTTATTGAATTATCTTGTCTGTGTGACTTCAGCTTAGCTACTTCTCATAGATAAAATTACTGCCAAATCAAGTTATTTGCATTATAGATTTCCCAAAAGTATTTCTATGTAAAAACCACACGTACACACACTTTAGTGCACGCAGTAGTGTTTCTACAAATGGGTTTCAAGAGAAAAGAGAAGTGCTGGAAATTAGTAAATGATATCTTAAACTAATCTAAGGAGTGATAAACTGCCCACAGTAAGAAAAGATTCCTTGATTCCTCTCCAACTATTAGCCCATTTCTCTGTCCCTTCCCCCATTTTGGGCTAAACTCCTCAAAAGGGTTGTTTATATGTGTCTTCATTCCTCCCCTCTAATCTCTTTTAAAACTATCCCAATCAGGCTTTCATAGTTTTTCTTCACTGTAACTATACATACTAAGGCCACCATACACCTTCAGGTTGTGAACCCACGGTGAGTTCTGTCATCATCTTACTACCTGTCTGCTGTCAACCACTCCATTCTTTAAACAATTTCTTCACTTGGCTTCTGAGATTTATACTTTTCTGGTTTTCCTTCTATCTACTGGCCTATTCTCAGTTTTCTTCACCAGATCATGTTCCTCTTCTGGACACCTATATGTTGGTGGCTAGCAGAGTTCACACATAGTTCTTTTCAATAACACCTACATTTTCTTCGTAATTCCTTAAATACACTGCTTTAAATAGCATCTATATACTGAGGCTTGGCAAATGATTGTCTCCAACTCCAATCTCTTTCTTGAGCTCCAGACTAATATATCCAACTGCCTATATGACATTTCCTTTTGGATATCAACTTATTTCAAATGTAATATGTCAAAACTTGAACACTTAATCTCCCCCATCCAAAGCAACCCCTTCCCAGTCTTTTCCAATGCAGTAAATGGTATCACCATTCATTCAGTTGACCGTTTCTCATCCTATGCCCATAACCAGTATTGGTTTGTGGCTCGGGGGTTGGGGACCCCAACCTAGATTACTACTGTAAAGGTCTCCTAAACAGGTCTCTTCCCCATCTTCATTCTTTGTTCCGACAGCCCAAATGGCTTTCTGGTGAGTTCTGAAAGAAGACAATCTCATTCTTCCCTTAGGGCTTTTGGACGTACTGCTCCCTTACTCCTAAAACAGTTTCCCTTCGATACCTGCATGGCTTCCTTTCTTACTTCATTAAGGTCTTTGATCAACTGTCAATTCCTCAGAGACAGCTTCCCTGACCAATTCTATCTAAAATAATGTCACACCTCTTCCACTCCCCATCATCACCTCCTCATACTGCCTTTTCTTCATAGCATTTATCAATACCTGAGACATATGTATTCATCATCTATCTGTTCCAAAAATGTTAGCTCCACAAGATCAAGGATTCTGAGGTTCACTGCTCTATCCTCAGGATCTAGATCATTCCTGGCTCACAATGATGCAATATATGCTGGATAAAATGAAGGTTTTACTATAAGATTTCTACATACTTTGCTTCTAAAACACATTTCAAATGATCTGGATTTGGAAAAACATAAATAATACACAATTTGAGAGAGAGGGAAATACTCAGTCTAATGTGACACACCTTTATTATTTAAAGAAGGATGAATCATGAAACAAAATTCAACTTATCCTATTGTTAAAACATATACAGAACTCTCTTACCACATGTGCCTGCTTTTCTAATAGACTATCAAGTACACAGATGAGAACATTCTTCAACTGTACAATTTTATGGTTCCACTTCCTGTAATGGTCAACCTCTTACTGGACCAAATCTTTCACAAATAACAACTATAAATGCTAGAAAAGTACAAAACATGACTTGAAGGCAGAAGCAAACAGGTGGGCAGGAGGAAGAAGGAAACAGCACGGATGACCCATCTGGCTTTTACCCAGAGAACAGGTGTGGTAGCTAAAACCCAGAAAAGAAAACTTGCAACCTTACTTGCTTGATGAGCCAAAGTACAAACTTTGGCATGAAAGCTTAGAGAATAAATCATGGGAAGGAGAGGATCACAGAGAGGAAGCCCCAAATTCTGTATATAAACTCCGTATATGTTTCTGATCTCCAAACAACACATAATGTGAGACAGATTCCATTCAAGCAGCTAGGCTAAGGTTAAAGTAACTGAACTATGATGTCAGAGTTTGTAGACAGAGTTTAGTCTAGTTGTTATCAGCCCACTAAAACAATCCAAACATCAATATTCACTGGAGGAACATAACAGAATCCAGAGTCTCTACGTAGCATTCATAATGTCCTGAATACAATCCAAAATTATTACACAGAAAAAACGGACCCATACTCAAGAAAAAAGCAACCAATGGAGACCAAGCCCAAGATAAGCCAGCTGCTAGAATTAGCACTTAAGTATTTTAAAGCTGCTATTTTAACTATACTGAAGGATTTAAGAGCAAATATGCTTGGCCTTCTCAGCAAAGAAATGGAAGCTATTAAAAAACAAAACAAAACAAAACAAACAAAGCTGGGTGTGCTGGCTCATGCCTGCCTATAATCCCAGCACTTTGGGAGACTAAGGTAAGAGGACTGCTTGGGCCCAGGAGTTTGAGACCAGCCTGGGCAACATAACAAGATCTTGTCTCTACAAAAAAAAAAAAAAAAAAATTAGCCAGGTGTGGTAACATGCACCTACAGTCCCAGCTACTGAGGAGCCTGAGGTAGAAGGACTGTCTGAGTCCAGGAGCTCAAGACTGCAATGAGCCATGATTGTGCCACTGCACTCCAGCCAGGGTGACAGAGTGAGACCTGGACTAAAAAAAAAACCCCAAACCAAAAAGCAACAACAAAAAACAAACAACCAAATGGAAACGTAAGAACTGAAAAATATCTGAAATAAAAAATTCCCAGCAAGGACTTTGGAAATAACAGAATAGTCATTGAACAGGAAGACAAAGCAATGGAAATTATTCAATTTGAAGGAGAGAAAGAAAAATGCCTGAGGGGGTTTTAGAAGAGAGCCCTAGGAGCTATAGTGAAGTATCAAAAGCTCTCACTATTTATAACTGGAAACCCAGAAGAAAAGGGGAGAATAAATAAGGTAGAAAAAAATACTTGAAGAAATCATGGCTAAAAATTTCCCCAAGTTAGTAAAAGATATAAACTTATAGATTTAAGAACATTGGCAAACCCCAAATAGAAAAAAACCAAAGAAGACTACACATAGGCCGAACACAGTCAAACTGCTGAAAACCAAAGGAAAAGAAAATCTTGGAAACAGCCAAAGAAATGGCACATCAAGTGTCAACAATGACAATCTGAATGAATGCTAACTTCTCATCAGAAACAATAGAGGCCAGAAACCAGTGATATGACCTAATTTAAGTGCTCAAGAGAAGAAAACCAAACTGTTGACCCACATATTAAGAGTATTAAGAGCCGGGTTCGGTGGCTCAGCCTGTAATCCTGCACTTTGGGAGGCTGAGGTGAGTGGATTGCCTGAGCCCGCAGGTTCGAGACCCGCCTGGGCAACTTGGCGAGACCTCATCTCTACAATAAATAAAAAAATTAGCCGGGCATGGTAGCGTGCGCCTGTAGTTCCAGTTACTTGGAAGGCTGAGGTAGAAGGATCGCCGGAGTCCAGCAGGTCGAGGCTGTGGTGGC
>CAUYQG010245891.1:0-54109 GCA_963574415.1 Tarsius wallacei
CAGCACTTTGGGAGGCCAAGGTGAGAGGATTGTCTGAGCCCACGGGCTCAAGAACAGCCTGGGCAACTTGGCGAGACCTCATCTCTACAATAATTCAAAAATTAGCCGGGCATGGTAGCATGTGCCTGTAGTTCCAGCTACGTGGAAGGCTGAGGCAGAAGGATAGCCTGAGTCCAGCAGGTCGAGTCTGCAGTGGCCATGAGTGTGCCACTGCACTCCAGCCTGGGTGACAGAATGAGACACCAACTCAAACAAATGAAAAAAATGCATGTTGTGCATGAATTATCTTCTGCATACAACTGTACTACATTTCAGCACATATGTATCAAACACTTTCTGATGGTGATAAAATAATCAATGGAAAGAGAAACTAGCACTGACATTCCTCTCCTTCATTCTGCCCCCATCACATTCTCCCATGTTTCAATTCCCCCCACACCCTCCACCACCTCCTAGTGAAAAGGCTGATGTCTGAATCTGTTCATGGCTTGGATAATCAGAGTGAGAGTCTCCTTAACAGATACACTATACTATCAGACCACAGAGATGGTATATAAAGCCAATCAGGAAGAGGAAAGAGTACTGACTAAGCTAACACTTGACATTTACAAATCACCAGCAACAAGTTAGAAATCAACATTTTTTTATACCCTACTTAAGAGATATGTCATAATCTACCACTTGCGCTTTGCCTCCCTGCCCTCTCTTCAAGAAATTATACCTCTGACTTCTTTCAAAAAGAATGCAGAGCAGCTGACGTTTGGTCTCCAATGCATTATACTGCTTTTGGTCTAACAGATCAAAACATCTCCATATAGGACATTTTATATACTACTTCACCAGTACGCCTCAAAACTGTCAAGGTATGAAAAACACAGAAAGAGTGAAAAACTGACACAGGCCAGAGGAGACAAAGACGACATGACAACCAAATGCAATGTGGTACCCTGGATGAGATCCTCAAACAGAAAGAAGACAATGAAAAAACCAGTGAAATCCAAACAAAGTCTAGAGGTTAGCTCAGAGCAATATACCAATGTTGGTTTCTTAGACTTAACAAATGTACTGGTTTATTATACCTGGAAAAGTGAGTAAGGGGTTACATGAGAACTTACTGTACTGTCTTTGCAACTTTTCTGTAAATATACAAGTATTGCCTATTAGGTTAAAAGAATCTCCTAACTCCTATCAACCAACTCTGCCCACAGCAGCTTCTCTAGAAGGAAGAGAACCTAATGTTCCTAAGGGATATCCAATCATCAGAGAAGGGTTTTTACCTGATAATCAAATGTGGCCAGTATTTCAAAATGACTTTCTCTAATTTTCTGTTAACTGTTTTACAAAGTTATTCTCCTACTCATTCACTTGACAAATAATTACATCACACAGCAGTATGAATCACCCTGAACTAATTCCAAAATATGAGCGCAAATTTCATCAAAATACTCCTGTACCCTAGAGAGGTTTCATCATTTCAAAAACATACCCAAGGGCGGGCAAGGTGGCTCAAGCCTGCAATCCCAGCACTTCGGAAGGCTGAGGCGAGAGGATTGCCTGAGCCAAGGGGTTCAAAACCAGCCTGGGCAACTTGGTGAGACCTCATCTCTACAATCAATCAAAACAAAAAACAAAAACACACCCAAAACCAAGGCACCAAGTATTTCAATCCACCTCACCATTTTACACATAATTTCACAAATGAGATGTAAAAATATCCTTCCACAGGGTACCCAAAATATGAGCATTTCTTTACCTTATTTATAATGTTATTCTGGCTTTCATTACACATACACCTAAGTACTATTTCATAGGACACGGTGATTTTATTTAATTAGGGGAATATAAAATGGTAAAAATAAAATGAAAAAAATCAAACCACCCAAAAGGCAGAATAAAGGTGAAAAGCAGATAGACACAAGATTAGATGTTTTTGCTCTTTTTATTTTTATAAAGACAGTGTCACGCTATGTTGCCCAGGCTGGTCTCGAACTCTTGGCTTCAAGCGGTCCTCCTGCCTTGACCTCCCAACGCGCAGGGATTACAGGCGTGAACTACTATACCTGGTCAGATTAGAGAGTTTATATGAAAAAATAGTCAGAGGAAGAAAGGTAATTTGTAACAATTCTCTGGGTATTGTATGGGTTTTTTGTAGTTGTCCCACCCTGGATCCGTTTGTTAAATAATCTCAATCTCATGTTTTTTTATCTACAGCATTAAGATAGTAATGCCAGTCTACTGACTAAATTATTTTTAATTCTAAACCAAATTAGGCCAAAAACACAGCCATTCATAAAAAGCTAAAAAACTAAAAATTGCTAACCACTGGCAATACCTTAAAAAAATTGTGTGTTTAAGTATATTTTGAACCTGAGCAAAGCAGAAAGCAACTCTGCAGCCAGCTAGAAGCTGACCAGATTCCTGGGTAACAGTGCTTGCTTACCTTGGAGACTTGTCGCAGCCACCTTAAGTATTCTGTGAAAGTATCAAAGCAAATGTAGTAAGTCTGGCTTTGGGGTCCAGAGGAGCTAAATGCTAAACAGTGCTGGTGCTTTTTCACTTCTTCTACCTATAAAGACAAGCAAAGAAAGGCAAAATCAAGTAAGTTAGCAGAACCACTGATGGATTTCACTAACTATACTTCGGATCAATGAGCCTGCACAGATTTGCATCTTTCCTTATATATGTTCTTCCTATTACTTAAAAAAACTAAGTTCCTGCATCTGACCAACCAATATGAATTAGAAGGAAACAACAAAAAAGGAGAGTTTTATCTTTATTAGATTTCCCCACCACAGTGAAATTCTCTTCTTCCTGTTTAAAATTGGTCCAGACTCCCCTTCTTATTCTTGTAACCTCACAATAGGGTGCTGAAGTCTGACTTCCTCTTAAAATTTTTACTTAGTAATTTACTTAAGAATTTTTTCTTAAGGGACTTTTGATTACTCTGAATTACAATCTTATTTTAAAATGAGTCTTACAGCATGTTAATTAAGTTTTTAAAAATTCAATGTAAAACAAATTAACCTGAAATAAAATCCTTCCATGAGAACTTTCAAGTCCTAGTAATGTAGTAGCATAGTCAAATCAAACTTCCACTCCCAGTAAATTTTTTACAAGAGGGAAAAATCCAAACAACAAAGTAACATAACAGTACACAAATTTCTATGTTTAATTTACAAAACTGATCACAAGTCAAGTCACATAAAGTATAAAAAATTTGCAAAAAGATCAGTATCACATAGACTAAGTTCCCGGACCAAGATGCAATTAAATTACAAATCAATAATAAAAAATCAATTTAAAATCCATGTATGTTTAGAAAATAAAACACTTCTAAATAACACTTTTAAACTATACACTTCTAAATAACTCACAGGTGAGAGGAGAAATCATAATCAAAATTGTGTTTTCTTTATTATTATTATTTGTTTAGGTGGGAGTCTCACTGTCACCCAGGCTAGACAGTGGCGTAATCCTAGCTACTGTGGCCTTGACCTGCTGGACCCAGGCGATCCTTCGGCCTCAGCCTTTCAAGTAGCTGGTACTACAAGTGCCTGGATAATTTTCTTTTTTTTTTTTAAATGTAGAGACAAGGTCTTATCATGTTGCCCAGGCTGGTCTCAAACCCGAATTGCTGGGCGCAGGCAATCCTCTTATCTCAGCCTCCCAAAGTGCTGGGATTACAGACATAAGGCACCACGCCTGACCGGTAATCAAAATTTTAGAACTTAACAACTATATAAATACTACATATCAAAATCTGTGTATTGCAATAAAAGGAGCTACATAAAGGGAAATTTATAATTTTAAATGCTCATATTGGAAAAGAGGACAGAAAAGTAATTTGACCAGCACAAAACCACAACAAAACAAATAAATCCAAAGTAGAACAAAGGCTATGAAAAATGCAGCAATTGGTGAAATAAAAACCAAACATGTAACAGAAAACATTAAAATTCATAAATCCTCTGGCAAATTCTATCAAGAAAAATAAGACACATATAAATAATATTAACAATTAAAAAGTGGATATGGCTACAGGTTCACCAGATAGTTTACCAACGTTATTAAATCAAGAAAGAACAAAGGCCTAAATAGCTCTATAACCATTGAATAGAATGAGTACCTTTTTCTTAATTTCTCAAAAAAATATAAGGCCCATACTTTACAAGTAAGTTTTACCAAGGTTTCAAAAAGCACATCATTTCCAAACTCATGCAAACTCATCCAGAAAACAAAAAAAATTAAGGAAAATATCGCAAATCATTCTATGGGGCCAACATAACCAGAGCTATATCAGAACAGTAGCAAAAAAATTAATCTGCAGGTAATCTCAGTCATGAAGACTTATTTGAACAAAATGTTGCATCAGAATCAGGTGATAGAGAAAAAAAAATATATATATATATATATATCAAGAACAAGTTCAAAGTAAGGAAAGATACTTTAACATTATTAGAATTATAAAACCATTAACCACGTTAGCAAATTAAAGGAGAAAACCATATGATCATACCCCACAGTTGCTGAAAAAGTAGTTAATAGCATTTACCATCCATTCATCATTTGGAATAAAAACTTCCAGCAGACTCAGAACACAAATAATTCACTTAAGCTAACCAAGGGTATTTATTAAACATCTAAAGCAAACTTCAAAGTTAATGAAGTATCACTCTCTTTAAGATCACCGATAGGATAAGTTTCTGTTTAACTCTGTACTAGAGTCCTGGCCATTACAATAAGACAAAGAAAAGGAAGAAAGAAAACTGTCATTTTTTAAATTATGATATGATTAGCTACACAGTAAACTAAAAAAAAATCTTACAGGCATCATATTAGAATAAACCAGAAAATATACCAAGGTGGTTGAGGAGATTAATCCTCAATATAGCGTTTCTATACACTAAACAGAATATATAATTTTTTTAAATGCCATTTAAACTAATCTCAATTGATAGAGATCAGGCAAAAGGTTTCTTGGAAATGGAAACAAATGAGTGGGAAGGAGTACAAATGGAAGGAAACTTTTGGGAGTGATAGATGTTTTCATTACCTTGATTATGAAGATGGTTTAAGGGGGGTATACATCCATCAAATTGTATTTAGTGGTGTATACAGTCATCATACTTATTAAAATGTACAGTTTATTGTTGTCAGTTACACTTCAGTAAAGTGTTGGTGAAGATGCAGAAAAACAAGAACACTTGTACACTGCTGTGAATGCAAAGTGATACAACAACTTTATAAAACAATTTGATTTCAACTTCTAAAATTAAATGTGTATATGCCCCCAAAGCCCAATAACTGCACTCCTAACTATGTGCCCAAGGGCAGTACTTCTCAAGGAAGTCATTACAGAAATTCTGGATTGAAGAGTTCTTCATTGTGCATAGTGCAAGACTGTATAATACTTTACATATTTTACTCTTTAGGCCCGTCTTCATATGTCAACAGTGTTCCCTTGCAACAAAGACACTGGTAATTACCAAGCACTCTTTCTATTTCTCCACATTTCTCAGACCCCTTGCAATTAAGGTGGAGTAATGTGACTAGTCCTGGTCAATAAGTCACTGGGCAGAAATGGCAATGTCACTTCTGCATCGAAATATATGAGACGGTAAGACTCTCCACTTACCTCTTCCCCTGCCAAAATAACAAAGGGAAGCCGCATGTCCCAAATGTGTGAGTACAAAAGAGCAGAGTTTTCATCAGGCTAAGTCCCTCTACAACTATGTGAAAAAAGAAATTTTCACCCCTCAACCCCACTGACCCACAGTGGACATATAACGTGAGCAAGAAACAACTGTTACAGTATGTCACTGAAATTTGGAAGAGTTGTTAACATGGCATAACTTAAACCTATATTGGCTGATATGTTGACTGTTCAATTATTTTACCATCATAACACTCCTACATATTAGCAAATGCCTCTTGGGCACAATAATTCTATTTGCAAACTAGTGCCCTAGAAGAAGTATTTACATACCAGGAGGCCTATCAACATAAGTCTATGTAAGTGGCACTGCTTATAACAACCAAAAATTGGAAGCAACTCAAATATCAGCAGGAAATTTACTTAGAAAATTATGAAAATTGTGGAATGTTTACAGAGTAGAACATTATAGAGAAAACCATATAAACAACATGGAATCTTATTATGAAACATTTTATTGAGTGAAAAAATTCAACTGCAGAAGACCACAACTGCAAGAAAATGATGACTATGCATTCTAGGACTGTGAATATCTCTGCGACTAGGGGAGGCAACAGGACAGATGTAAAGAGAACACAGGTAGAAGAAACATTAGTATTGATATTGCTACAGTTCCTAAACTGAGTAGTAAGTTAATAATTACCCCATTAATTATGCTTCATAATTTAACAATATTAAGTATGAATTAAAATGCATTATCTAAAAATGTAAGGGCAAATTCAATATTACAAAAACAAATAAAACAAATTTTTGAATAATTAAATATTAAGAGAGCTTTATTTAACAACAGCAAAACTATTTATTATTTGAAAATGCAAACTAGTCGGGCACAGTGGCTCAAGCCTATAATCCCAGCACTTTGGGAGGCCAAGGTGAGAGGACTGCCTGAGCCCACAGGTTCGAGACCAGCCTGGACAACTTGGCGAGACCTCATCTCTGCAGTAACTCAAGAAAAATTAGCCGGGTGTGGTGGTGCACGCCTGTAGTTCCAGCTACTTGGAAGATTGAGGTGGAAGGATCACCTGAGCCCAGAAGGTTGAGACTGTAGAGGCCGTGAGCGTGCCACTGCACTCTAGCCTGGGCGACAGAGTGAGACTCCCACTTTTAAAAAAAAAAAAAAAAAAAGGAAATGTAAACTAATGGCCATGCTCAAGCAGTGTATCAATTTGATGCCATAGCAGTTAAAGCTAGGTTATGATCAATTTATCTCACACCTTATTTCTAGCTCATTTATATATAAATTAAAAAGAAAAAAAAAAATCCCTTCCATTTACTCTGTTTTTCTTGTTACAATAGAACAGGATGAAAAAAAAAAAAGGAAATGGCAAACATTAATGAAAGCTGAGACTGCAAAAAGTAAATTATTTTTCCCTAGTTTGATCAACAGGTTTTAAAGACTCAATTTTTCAATGTACTCAATTATTTTTAAAGGCATAGCGTAAAACAGGTTTTACAAGGTTTGCTTGTGAAAAGAGGAAGCTATTAACTTTCAATTCACTCAATGGTAGAAGTCCATCCAATAATAGGTCTGGGAAACAGGATGACAAATCTCCAGTTCTGAATACAAATGCTAATTATAACTGGATCTGCTGACCTTATCTCCTGCCTTCCTGCCTCTGCCTCTCTGAGCATAATAATCTTTCTGACCACCTTCTTCACATGTCAAAAGATTTTTTTCTTCTTCATATTCTACCATAATTGCTGCCTCCTTCATTACAAAACCACCTCTTCCCTCCACAAAATGTAGTTTCTCCTTCCGCTAATTTCCCACAGTACTTTTCTGCACCTCTCTTACAGCAGATATTGTATCTACCCTTTATCTCTTGATACAAAATTATAATCTATTCAAAGGCAGGAATGGTGACTTACTCATCTTAGTATTTCTGGGGTATCAAGCACAGTGCCTTCCCCACAGAGTATACTGAATAAATATATTAGTTTTCCCTATGCAAACACCAGCATCTTAGAGAAGAAAGAGATGGACTGCTGACCTACCAAAGTATCAAGCATTAAATATGCATTGTAATGATGATCTATGGTGGTAATATTGATCAATTTTTTCAGCAATCCATCCGCAGGACAAAATCTTAAGTAATAAGAGCCAGCCATTAACTCATAAATGCTTAGACAAAAGTTAAGGAGCAACGGTTTCAAAATGGATGACTAAAACAGATCTAAATGCACCTTGGACCACATAACCAAAATCTACTGTTGAAGATGATGAAATGTTAGCCTTCTCAAAACTAAAATATATAAACAGTAAGAGGGGAAAAAACTGATAATAGGCTATATATTCATAAAGACGATGAAGAATGTGCTTGTTACACCACAGGTGAACAACAAAACCACTTTTTAGTACACACATCTGGTCTTACTTCCTTTATTTATAATCCCTGGAACAGATCAGACATTTGTCAAATTTTTAAAAAAAGTTTCCTTTAATAAAAGTTGGTTGCTTATTTTTTCTGTTTTTAGATTCTCCATCTCCTGCCTCCTTTCCAATGCTCACTCAGAAGGGGAAAAAAATGATAGAGAAAAAATTTGTTTAATATGCATCCAATGTCCATTTTCTCATCCAAATCTTCCTTCTTGTTAATTAACATATTGTGTCATTTAAAAATCAAGAAATACCAACATATAATTATAGCGATGCTACCCCCTCCAACGCTTGAGTGTTTATAAATAAATCTGACAAAGAAAAGAATGTAACATTTTCCCAAGCAATCTGGTTCCCTCTATTTTATAAATGATAGGAAAAAAATAGTTAACATGCCCAAAGAACATCAGTCAGTAATGTCAGAAATATCTGTCAGTTGAAAATTATCATGTTTTCTCTGAAATGAAAAACAATTCATAGGATTCAAATATATGTCTTGTTATGGTAATAAACTAAAAATGCTAATCCCACAGGTTACTAAACACAAAGAGGTAAAGAAAAGGGTGATCAAAGACTTAATCACTAGAGAGTTCCTTGGTAAACATGCGTGAATGTTCCTAAGGTCACAAACTTAAGGACTGGTACATTCTACATATATGCTTATGATATTAGAAGTTGTACACTCATAAATGAGTTTATCTACACTCTAAAATATAACAGTGACACTCTATCTGATCCATTTTCAATCCAGTAGGCAAAAATGCATGTACTACTGAAGTGACAACCACCAGGACATCATGTGAGCCAATGGCAGTTATTTTTCACAACTCCACCAACCAATACTCCCCACAGAGAGCGAGCACAAAAGGAAATGAATAAAATCTCAAATGAGTAAAAAATCATCTACCTCTTATATCAGAAATGGCTCCAAGTAAGGTCCTTACTGATGCTGGGAAACCTGTTAGTACTTTGCTTGTTTTAAACTTACTTTTCCACCAATTAGTGGCAGAACATGCATCTTTCCAGTCAAGCTGTCTTTCACAGATGATACTATCAGGCAGGTCCCACACAGGATGACTTGGCGTCTTGTCCATCGGTTCACTGGCAACTGCATTTTGCCTTTACGGACATTATACATTCCTGAGAGCTGAATCCGTTCAGAACTACCGGTGCTGTGAGGTTTTCCTAAAACAAACACAAGCAAACATATTCTTTAAAATGAGCTTTTTTCCTAATTCATCTGAATATTAGATATATTAATTAGAAAACCAGAAAATAATTATAGAAAAACTAAGTTACAATTAAGAGAATATGACAGCTGCAGTAAGAAAATCATGGTAAAAACTACCACATCTACTCTATGCATAAGTTTTCATATTAGGTGAAAAAAAGATTTTTCCTGAAAACCTTAGAGAATGACCTTTTTAACCCGTTTTAACTCAAGTTTTGTTTTCTTGTGTCTTTCACAATTTAATTTTACATTTGAAAAGAGATGACTTCAAGAATTTTAATGGATGGTTACAGTTAATTTAAATATTCTAATAATTAAAGAAGAAAACATTACAGACTGAGTTAGGAAAATAACAGCCAACATCTTGTGTTTAATATAACTAATCAGTTTAATAAAATTAACTGCTGATATTTTTCCTTCTACATATATTCAGTGTATATTTACTATTAAGAAGACACAAAAAAATGAAAGATTTTTCTAAAAGGAAAATACTGTTTTTCCTTTTAGAAATAATATCCCACTTACCATATTTGAATATTCATAACTACAAGTGTTCAAAGAGAAACCTAACAACAATCCATGAAGGATGGGTACTCCGTTGCTTGTAATTCATAGAGAGGAGCACAGAAGCAAAGAGACAAACCTTGAGACTCAGAGTGAGAGCGAACTGAGAAAGATCTGATGAGTCCTCATTTCCCAAGTGGAAATAAACTTGGCAGAATTATATTCAAGTAAGTCCTATCAGCTTAATGGGAGAACTTACTGTGATTAACATGACACAGTGACAGAGTTGCACAGGAAAGAAGAAAAGTATTTCCCCAGTTCTAGATACTGGATATATCAAAGAGTACTGAAACCCATGTCAGAAATAAGTAAATAAGGGATATATAATAACAACATACAATAATGGATGACCAGAAGTGATACATTTACTTGGAAGTCTGAGTAGCTGCCAAGGGCTAGCATAAGAAATAGGTTCAAGAGAAATTATATTTTACAAATATTAAAAATCAACATAAATAGCAAGTAGTTTTGATAAATTCCTAATAACTACTAGATAGGGAATAGGAAAAGCAACAGAACTAAAGACAGATCTCAGTAAGTTCCAAAGAGTATCTGAACCCTCCTCCTAATACATGCTTTGGGTAGAAATGTTAGGAATTAACCAGCAGATTTAAATTTCACTTCCTCTTTCTCCATGTTCATCAAAATATTTTATGAAATAAATACTTTACATAATTTTTCTGGGGCTGGGCCAGAATGAAATATAACAATGATTCAGCTATTTGAACCAGGTGTTCAGCAAACTACACCATTAAAGCTGTCAGTGGTTAGCCGGGCGTGGTAGCGCGCGCCTGTAGTTCCAGCTACTTGGAAGGCTGAGGCGGAAGGATCGCCGGAGCCCAGCAGGTTGAAGCTGCGGTGGCCGGGAGCGGCCACTGCACTCCAGTCTGGGCGACAGAGTGAGACTCCAACTCAAAAAAAAAAAAAAAAAAGCTGTCAGTGGAAAGGTACAGTGTTGTCTACCCAGGTTATTTTTCCCACAAATGAGTAAGAAGCCCAGGAGACTATTCAAAACAGACTTAACTTGCGGCTGCCAATGATGGATCAGACAAGGTCATTCACATGTCTCATTCTGCACAAGTTCATTTATAACTAAAGAGGAGGATGCCTAATGCCTAGGTTTCCTGCAGAGAGAAGTATGAGAGAAATCGGAGAGAAGAAAAGACTCAGGAGAAAAATGAAAGGTAACTGAAGGACTAAAAACAATGTACAACAGACAACTGGGTTTCCAAAATTCAATTTCCTTGACTGTAATAAACTAACATTCTCTATCAAGGAATCTGGTCTGATAGAAGCATGCATACACATACGCACTCACAAACATAAATGCCAAAAAGCAGGCATTTTATTCAGCCACATCAGTGAGTGACTCCAAGGGTACTTGTTGTTAACCTGTCACATCCATGCAGGTTTGTGAAAAACTAGACACCAGAGAAAAAGGGAACAGGGGTACATAAGGGACAGTCCTTCAATTCTCCAGCTCCATATATGTCCTAGAAAAAGCCCCAGAGCAAATCAGCAGATAAACTGGACTATCTGTCTGATAGATCTTTAAGAGAAAAGTATGGATACATGACAGAAGCTGGCTTTTTATTCTATAGTGAGAAAAATTCCCAAGAGTTCTGGGAAGACTTGGAGCAAAATTTTATGATCGGTCTGTCCTTGGAAAGCCCTAAACATGCCAGTCTGAATCCAAACCCTCTGGTCTTTTTCTGTGTGAGTTTCAATATCCCTGTTGTCTGTCCCCTCCTTGGGTGTTTTCAGATCAGACACACCCTCAGAACTTGGCTGTGTTCCAACTGGACTCTAGTGAATATGAAGATGAATGAGGTAATATACACCTGGGCAATTGCCCAGGTGTACCCTCCCTTGTATCAGACTTCCTTATTCTATGACATATGGAATTATTTTTGCTCTCCTTGCCAATTCTCAAAATTCTCAGTTCAGAGAAATTTCAACTGCCCTATGTACTAATAAACACTGACAACACAAGTAACCAATATCTGCCTGTTTAAAGCTAGGTCAGTTGTTATAACGTTTACTTTAGAAACGTTACTCTAATTCCCTACAGGTTTAAAGCATTTTTTTCCTTTTCTCCTTTTTTTTTTTTACATAATCCAGGAGGAAAAATAGACAGCAAAAGCAAACATTTCAAGTGGAGAAAGAAACATAACCCAACAGAGAGTGATTTAAAAACATACTCACATACTTTCTCTTTTACTTACTTGGCACATAGTAGATAAAGTGATCTATACTAGTCTATTTACAAAACAGACACTGGCCCACAAGGTGGTTAAATTCACTTGTACAAAATTATAGTATAATGCTAAGGGATCACACCAAGGTTTCTGGGTCTTAATTACTTACTCAAGACTCCTCTCCCACACCAAACTGACAATTTTCACTTATTTCACATAGTACAACTTTTGTATAAAGAGAAGGAAAAAAGTATGAAATATTCACAATTAGCCTCTATGTTGGATGCTGGGAATACCAAGAAAATGTTCTCTGCACCCAATTGCTTAAAGCAGAATTTCTCAAACTGTGGTTCAATAACCATATTTATCAGAATCACTTGGATTTCTGCCCACTACAACAGCTCTACAGATTTGCAACCTTGGTAGGCAAGGTCTATGACCTACATTTCAGTAACTGCCATCTTATGTGCATGTTTTGTCGTCATAAATCTTAAACACACACACACAAAACAAATTATTCCCTGAAGTCAGCTTATTTCCTAACAAATGTATTCTTCACATTCATAAATTCAGAATTTCATTTCTGCCTTCCCGCGAGTCAGCTACTTTAATGTTTTTGTGTCTTGTAAGTCTATCTGGAAAATATGAAAAATAGTTTTCACCAAAGCTTTGGTGGTCCTGTGACATGCATGCCTCAAAAAATAAACATGAAAAAGAATTGTTTTAAAAACAGCTCTTTCTTACTAGTGGCTGCTTTAGGGTTTATCACATACATTTTAAACTCAAGTCTACCTTCAAGTAATATTATACCATTTCATAAATAATATAAGAAAATTATAACAATATACTTCTATTTCCACTACCAATATAAACTTGTACCACTTCAGGAACAATAAAAACCTTATAATACTATACTTCCATTTCCTCCTTCTCAGTTTTTGTGCTATTGTTCCCATTTAGTCTTCTTTTACATGTTACTGAAAGTGGTATGCAAGAGTTGGTTTATACTAGCTCACAGGTTGTTCGTTAAATTTTTAGTAATACTCA
Organism: Tarsius wallacei; assembly: GCA_963574415.1. Taxonomy (NCBI): domain Eukaryota; kingdom Metazoa; phylum Chordata; class Mammalia; order Primates; family Tarsiidae; genus Tarsius; species Tarsius wallacei. The sequence continues at coordinate 13,131 of CAUYQG010245891.1, forward strand.
AAATTCATCACTTCCTAAGTATTTTACTATTACCTGTGCACTTACATCTACTGTAGATGAATGCTGAAAATACCAAATAATGGTATATTTCTTTATATCTCTTCCCAGTTCTGTATTCAGTGACATCATGTTGGTAGCCTGAAAACAACCAACATGGTTGTATTTACACTATGAAAATTGACAAATGGTATATAATCATGGCAAAGAGGAAGTTGTTAATTACTTTCTGGTTGGTTATAACCCCACCCCCTACACTGCTATTATTTTTACTAAGGCAGTAAAATGACCTTAGAGGAGAATTTTTAAACCTTTTAAAAATATTTATTATTTTCAGTGTTCTTCATTTGTTTATGTAGATCCAGATATCTATCTGGTATCATTTTTCTTCTGCCTCAAAGAATGTAACATTTCTTTGTTTTTTGTTTTGAGTTGGAGTCTCACTCTGTCGCCCAGACTGGAGTGCAGTGGCCACTCCCAGCCACTGCAGCCTGGACCTGTTGGGCTCCAGCGATCCTTCCACCTCAGCCTTCCGAGTAACTGGAATTACAGGCACGCGCTACCACACCCGGCTGATTTTTTAAAATTTATTGTAGAGATGAGGGCTCGCAAAGTTGCCCAGGGGCGTCTCGAACCCCAGGCTCAGGCAATCCACTCACCTCAGCCTCCCAAAGTGCAGGATTACAGGCTGAGCCACCAAGCCCGGCTGACTGTAACATTTCTTATGGCACAGGTCTGCTGGTGATGCTTTTCAGTTTTTGAATATCTGAGGAAATCCTTTTTTTCCTTTGTTTTTAAAAGAGATTTTCATTGTGTATAGAATTCCAGGTTCACAGCTTTTTCTTTCAGAATGCAAAAGATGATCTTCCACAGTCTTCTAATGTACACTGTTTCTGCTGCAAAGTCTGTTGTCATTCTTCACTCCTTTGTATATAGCATGCTAACAACTCTTTCAGTGATTTTTAAAGATTTTTCTCTTTATTACTACTTTCTAACAATTTGTTTCTTTTTTTTTGAGTTGGAGTCTCACTCTGTCACCCAGACTGGAGTGCAGTGGCCGCTCCCAGCCACCGCAGCCTCGACCTGCTGGGCTCCGGCAATCCTTCTGCCTCAGCCTTCCAAGTAGCTGGAACTACAGGTGTGCGCTACAATGCCTGGCTAATTTTTTTTTTTTTTTTTTTTTGATTTATTGTAGAGATGAAGTCTCGCCAAGTTGTCCAGGCGGGTCTCGAACCCACAGGCTCAGGCAATCTACTCACCCCAGCCTCCCAAGGCGCGGGATTGCAGGCTGAGCCACCAAGCCCGGCTCAACAATTTGTTTCTTAGCATACTTTTCTTCATGTTTCCTGTCCTTGAGGTTTGTGGAATTTTTTGAATTTACTGTCAAATTTGAAATTGCTTCAATCATTACTTCTTCAAATACTTTTTCTGACCTCATAAAGCCTGCACAGGAACTCTAATTACACACATATTAAGCCACTAAAATAACATTAGTGAACTGACATAATTTCACAATTCATTAATGTTATTTTTTCTACGTTTCATTATTAGTAGCCAATTAGTACATCTTCAAGTTCATTAATATTTCCTTTGCAGTGTTTAATCTGTTAACCTCATTCAGTGTACTTTTCATCTCTACAAATTCAAATTGTATGTGTGTACATACACACACACACTTACCTACATATGCATTTACATGCATATATATGCATCTTCCAAGTTTCTCTTAGTATACTTTATCTTTGTGAATATATGGAAAATAACTATAATAACTGCTTAAATGTTCTTGTCAACAAATTCTATAATTTATATCTTTTCTGTGTCCGTTTAGTTCCATTGAGTTTTCTCCTCATTATTTCCTACATACTTGGTCATTTTTGTTTGGATGAAAGCCACTATCAACTTAACCTCAGTGAAGTTATAGAAATTATATTTCTATAAAAATTGCAGAGCTTTGTTTTAGAACACAGTTAAGTTGTTTGGAAGTAGTTCAGTTCTTATAAACCTTGCTTCTAAGATTTGTTGTACAGGACCAGAATGGCCTTAAGTCCAGAGCTAATAATAATAGTAGCAAGCAATACCGTGTTGAGTACCTGATACTGTATAAATTACAAGGTTTTCCACTCTGGCTGGTAGAAACATGAACTATTTCTGGCCTTGTGTGAACTTCAAGGTTTGTTCCTTCTGCTCCTTTTCTGTGTTGTTTTCTCTAGTCTTAGTTTCCTCACACATGCATAGATCAGTGCTCAGCTTTTCAAAACTCAGTGGTGACCCTTTGCATATTTCCAGAACTCTACTTCTCTGAGCTGCTCTTTCCTCTCCCAGACTCTGGTCTATAAACCCGAGCTACTTAGCCTTACCAGACTCCCAAGCTCTGTCTCCAGAACTTAGGTGACTACTAGTCTCTATATGGGTTCCTTCTCCCTGAACTGAGAACTAGAACTCTCTCCCATCAGTAAATCAGTACATTTGTAGGGTTCATCTAACTTGTTTCCCCTGTTTCAAGGAGAGGATTTGCTGTAGGTGTTTGTGCCCTGTGCTGACTGATGTCCAGTGTCTGAAAGCTGTTGTTTCATATATTCCTCCAGTTTTTTGGTTGTTTTGAGTAAAAGAATAAATGCAGTCCCTATGAATGCATCTTGGCTGAAACAAAGTATCATATAAATAACTTTGATACTTGTTATTTATTTTTAGAAGTGCATGAGTAACATAATTAAACATTTTTCTTCAAAATGCTGAATATCAATATATTACTATAGTAAGAAATTCAGAAAAGCCCTTGGGACAAGTAGACTGAAACAGCTATCTGCCTTTGTACAAAAATGGTTCTAAAATTCAGAATTAACATAATTGTTCTGTTCTTCTTTTCCAATTGGCTTTAGTGAGTATAAAAAACTTCTAATTTGCTGCTTTGCTTCACATTCAATTCTACAATAAGTCTAAAGGTAGCACTCTCCCTTTTTCAAAATAAAAAACTAAAATTTGTAGTACTTCTCTTTCTATACTCAGAGGCCTTTCTTGATTTTTCTTATTTGTAAGAAAACAGTGAGGGCTAAATAGTGAGGGCTACTGACCAATTCACTTATAGTTAAGTTGGGTGTCATACTACCTTTCAAAAACAAATGTAAATAGAACAATAATGCATCATTCATTAATCTCTTCTACCCTGACATAAATATTAGAACTCTGACTTTTAACACATATATATAGGATAAGCAGACAGAGCTACTTTGATAGAAAAATCTTGATTAATAATTCTAAAGTACCTTCTTTGTTGACTCAAGTGGGAGTAGGGCGGATTATAAGAACTGCTTCAGACACAGTGGTTTTCAAAGTATAGTGCCAGGATGAGGGATTCAGAATCACCTGGATTCATCAGAAATGCAAATTCTCAGACCTCACTCCAAAATTACTGAATCAGCATCTCTAGGGTTGCAGTCCAGCAATCTGTGTTTCAACAAGCCCCATATAAACGTCAGTCAAAATACAACAACTACAAAAACCACTGTGATATTTTAGACAAACATCTCCATCACTTAAAAGAAAAGTCTAGGTTTCTCTCCTCTCTCTCTCTCTCTCTCCATATATATATATCACACACACACAAATGTACATACATATACATATATGTGTATATATATATATCATACAACCAAAATATGCATACAATGGAGAAAGAAATTATCCTCAAATAACTTGTTTTACATAGAAACACTTTTAGCACCTGTAAAGTTCCTTAGCACCTGTAAAGTTCCATTTATTCAATGAGACACTAACTAGTCATGTTGCCGATTTTACTAATTAAAATACTTAAATGAAAACTTAAAAGGACTCAAGATTTCCTCATAGCTTTGACTAAGTAAAAATGATAAACTTTCAAGGCACACTGAAAAACATTGTTGTTAAATATGGCACAGGTGATCTCCTTTGTATAATAATCAATTTTATACAACAGCACCCTAATGGGAAAAATAAATAAAGATATATAAACAAGGAAGTTCACATAATAAGTACAAGCAGATAAAAAAACATAACCTCCAAATTGTCATTGATAATAAAAATTACAACAAATTACCATTCAACATCTCTCTAATTTGCAAAGATTTAAAAAGACTGATACCTAATATCTACTGCTATATAAAGCTTTAGGGAAACAAACTTTTCATATACTGCTGATGTAAGTGTACATTATTTCAACCTTTCTGAAGGTCAATTAGGAAATAAGTATCAAAAGCCTTAATTTTTTACAATCGCTCATTTTTTGAGATAGGGTCTCACTCTGTCACCCAGGCTGGACTGCAGTGGCCCAATCACTGCAGCGGCCCAATCACTGCTGCCTCGAACTCCTGGGCTTAAGTGACCTGCCTGCCTCAGCCTTCAAAGTAATTGGGACTAGATGTATGTGCCACAATGCCTAGCTAATTTTTCCTTTTCTTTCTTTCTTTTTTTTTTTTTGTAAAAATGAGGTCTTTTATTGTTGCCCAGACTGGCCTCTAACTTCAGGCTTAAGTGATCCTCCCACCTTAACCTCCCAAAATGCTGGGATTACAGGTGTGAACCACTGCACCTGGCTTATAATCTTTTTGCAACTTCCAAAAATTTAATCTAAGAAAAAATTTAACAAGTTTATAAAGATGTATACATAAGCATAACCAAGGTAGTGTCATTTATAGTGATGAAACATTAAAATCCCTCCTAAACATCTCACAAAAGGGAATTTATCAAAGCAGGATGCATCCACAATGGAATACTGACAAATTACTTGAAATAATACTAGACATGCAACTACTAGACATGCAAAAGATGGTTATAATACACTGCTAACAGGAAATGTATATTTTAGACCAGAGGTTCCCAACTTTTTTGGCATCAGGCACCAGTTTCGTAGAAGACAATTTTTCCATGGATGGGGAGATCGTTTCTATTATTATTACACTGTGATATATAATGAAATAATTATACAACTCATCATAATGCAGACCAGTGGGAGATCTTAGCTTGCTTTCTTGCAACTAGATGGTCCCATCTGGGGTTGATGAGAGACAGTAACACCTGAATTGAGTTGCTTATGTCTAGTCTACTCCATAATCTTGTTTTGGTTGCTGTCACTGCAGAAAACCCTGCTTCACAAACACAGGATGTTGGAAATGGAAACAGGTTTTTCAGTGCTTTTGTGGCAATCTCAGGATATTCCTTCTTGACTTTAATCCAGAATGTATGGAGATTTGTAGCTGTCTCAAACATAATTTCAAGGCCACCGTCATTTGCGGCTCAAGCAGATGATCCTCTGGTAGCACAGACAAAGTCAGTTCACCCTGCTTATTCACAAATGGGTCGCAGATCCATTCCTTCCAGTTTGGGAGTCTTTTGTGGTAGGAAAGTAATGCTCAAACTCTTTTGAAAGCTGAGATAGGTGATCATGCATCAGCTGGAAGGAAGAAGGCCCTGGCTCAGTCTCTTTCAAAATCTCTCTCTGCTAATGTCTGAAACGTCAAAAATCCCAATGTTCACTTGTCGCCCCCATAATTTCAGTTTGGCTTTGAATGTAGCCACTTTATTTGCTGACTTGAACACAGTTGTTGCTCTCCCCTAAAGTGATAGATTGAGTTCATTGAGCAGGATGAATATGTCACTCAGGTAAGCAAGTTTTGCAACCCATTCTGTGTCACTGATATGTGGTAACAGTTTGTCTAAAAGAAATCTCTGGAACGGCTCTCATAACTCAAAAACTGTGGCCAGTGATTTACCTTTAGAGATCTACCATTTCACTTCTGTGTATAAGAGAAGACATATGTGTTCTGTGTCCAACTCACAGAGCTGTATGAACAGACGTGACTTAAGGACATGAACCTTAATGTGGCTGATAATTTTAATTGCATCCTGTGAAACATTGTTATGTTGAGGTGACATTTTCTGCTATCCAGCATTTCTCCATGGATGACACAATGTGTAGCTACCTCTTGGACCTCAGTAGTGAAACCAGAAAGCCATTCAGTCATGGCAGCTGCTCTGTCTGTGCATATGCCATCAGAAAATGACCAATTCAGTTTTCCTGATATGTAATCATTCACAGACTTGAATAGTTCTGCAGCTGTGGTATTGGTTGGCAACAAAAGGGCACATAACATATCCTCATTCCCATCTTCCTGAAAAATATATTGCATAAAAACAAGAACTGTTGTTGCTTTGTGGTTAACATCGGTAGACTGGTCAGCCTGGATTGTGTACCATGACTCATTAATCCTCTCTAACAATTGTACCTCAAAATTCTCTGATAGTTCATCAATTTGTCTAGTTATGGTGCTAGCCGAAAGAGAAACACATGCCACCTTTTTAACTACAGCCTCTCCTAAAAGTTCACAACAGATGTCCTTAGCAAAAGGCAGGATCAACTCTTCTCCAATTGTAAAGGACTTCTTAGCTTTGGCAGTGCTTTAGCAATTTAGCCACTAAGAATGATATTCTCAGTGCAGACACATTTGATGAAGTGATGGCCTTCAATAATTGCTTCTTTTCTTCAAGTTCACATTTTTTCTTTTGATAGCTCCAAAGTCTTGTCTTTTAATGTAGGGTGCTCAAGCTCCATATGGCAAAGCAATTTTGAAGGTTTCATGGCTTCACTGGATAGCCGGTTGCTAGATAGGTATTATACAAAGCAAGCTTGGAGAATGTGAATCACCTGTTGTAGCGAACCTTTAATTTAAGTAGGACTCTTGATATTTTCTTTTAAATGCAGCTTCCTTCTTGTTGGCAGTCTTAGAGTCTTTGCTGTCTGATCATTGGGTCTCTCCCCCTTTTCAAAGAAGCTCTCCGGTGATGTTTATTTTTTACTCATTTTGTCTAAGGTTAGCTTGTGGGCTTACCAAAATTGTGACAGAGAAAAGTGCACAGTGTGGCAAAGAGGCATGGATGAAAGTGGTAAATAAAATAATGGGCAGACCATGTACGGACTAAAATAAGTGCTGGATTCTGACTTAAAGTCTGCCACCAGGTGCAGCTATACAATTGCAGTACATCAACTCACCTGCCATTCACTGACAAGGTTTTGGTATGAGTCTACAAGCAGGTGATGTATTATGCTCTCCGGGCAGCCAAATCTCACTGCTAATGTTAATCTGTACTTGCGGCCCCTCCCCAGCACTAGCATCACCACCTCAGCTCCACCTCAGATCATTAAACATTAGACTGTCATAAGGAGCACGCAACCAAGATCTCTCACATGTGCAGTTCACAACAGGGCTCGCACTCTTGTGAGAATCTAATGCCACTGCTGATGTGACAGAAGACAGAGCTCAGGCAATAATGCGAGTGATGGAGAGTGGCCATAAATACAGATAAAGCTTCTCTCACTCATGGACCAGTACCAATCTATGGTCTGGGGGTTGGGGATCCCTGTTTTAGACTACAGATATGGAATAATTCCAGCATTATAAATATATATCATTTATATGTGTATATTCATTCAAATATCAGGAAATGTATAACACAAATTTATAGTTTAAAAATATGTCCACATTATTTTAAATTCTTTCCTTCAAAAGGTAGATCCTAATTCTATTCCCTTTGTATATGGACTGCATTTAGTGGCTTGCTTCTAACAAATGAAATCTGGTAGAAGTGACAGTAGCTTGTGACTTCTGAAACCAGGTCACAAAAGGCATACAGCTTCTTCCTTGCTCTCTCCTTGTCTCTAGGATCACTACCTCTGGGAAGCCAGCTGCCACACCACGAGGCTACTCATACAACTGTATGAAAAGGCCAACAAGGTGAGGAACTGAAACTTCCTACCAACAGTCAGCAAGGAACTAAGGCCTCTCATCAACAGCAGACCATATTGGAAACAGATCCTCCAGTCACCGTTTAGCCCAGAAAACTCCAGTCTCCAGGATCCTAATTGCAATCTTTAAGACAGACCCTGAGCCAGAACTATCCAGCCAAGCCACTCCTGAATTCCTGACTCAGAGATAAATGTTTTGTGTATTAAACCACTAAGCTAAGGCACTTCTGAATTCCTAATTCAGAGATGAATGCTGGCTATTTTAAACTAATACACTTTGGGGTAATAACTCCTACAACTTCATTATGGTAGTTTCACTTAGCTCTACTTAGTAAACATAGTAAAAATTTAATAACCTATATTTCCCTAAAGAAATCTACAAAATTATTTCTAGGATTTTGTATAAAGTAGTGAGGGTCTACTATAACCAGAAATAGTCAAAAACAAGGGTAAGAATGCCACATTATACAATCACAACAATTTCTAAAATGTTAGAAACTGGCCAAGTGCAGTGGCTCACACCTGTAATCCCAACACTTTGGAAAGCCAAGGCGAGATGATCACTTGAGCCCAGGAATTCGAGACCAGCTTGGGCAATATAACAAGACATTGTACCTACAAAAAGTAAAAAAAGATTAGCCGGGCCTGGTAGTGCGTGCCTGTAGTCCCAACTACTCAGGAGGTTGAGGCAGAAGGATTGCCTGAGCCCAGGAGGTCAAGGCTGCAGCAAGCTGTGATTGTGCTATTGCGTTTCAGCCTAGGCAACCGAGTAAGAGTCCAACTCAAAAATTAATTAATTAATTAATTAAATTAAAAATAAAATGTTAGAGAATGAAACTTCTCATTATAATACAGTACCAAAAACTAAGAAAAGTTTGATCACTACATAAAGTTACAGGAAGAACTTACAATATTCCTGGAGCTGAAGATGGTCAGGAATGAGTGAAAACACTCAACTCTCACCTCACTCTACTTACCTTTTGAGCTTAGACTAATAAAACTCTAAAGCATGTTTCTTATTGTATATAAATCCTTCAATCCTTGACTACCACAAGTGATAGAAAGAATAAATTAAATTACTTGCTTGGGTCATTTCTAGAGCTAGCAGAAGGACTAAAATGACTCCACAAGAGGTCTAGAGAACTGAACACCAAGCTGCATCTGGGAATTTTGTGTTAGAGCTGAAACGCTAAAGCAGCTCAGCAAGGAGTGCTGGCAAGAGCTTTGAAACAGATTTAAGACTAACTGCTTTTTAGCTAATGGAAATGACAACCAGCTGCTAAAAAGATTTGGGAGGGTTAATTTATGCATCAGATCAAAATATATAAAGTCAACTGTCCAGTAAATCTTGCTTCTTACTGTCAGCTACTCAATTTGATTAGGTTTATTTATATTCTCTCAAATTACCTTACATCCTTATCCCAGACAAATGTCATAACCTAAACTTTTCCTCTGATTTCTAAATTCTTGAATACCTCTACAGCTTATAATCTTTATAATACTGAAAGTACTACCTGAAAAATGTGAACTAGCTACCCTCCTTTATACCTCTAAAGATTCTGTAAGCTAAAGTAATTAAAAAGGGGGAAAAAAATCCTCCAAAGAAAACTCTCATATAAACTTCAGTAAAATTTGCCATCAACTTTTAAAATATGCAAAATCAAAATTATAAAGATTACTGATTGTACATTTGTGTAATATATAGCAAAAGATCATAAATTAAAATACTGAAAGGAAATGCTGAATGAAGACAACTTAGAACAGAAGGCCTCAAACTTTTGAATGCACCAAAATCACCTGGAAGGTTTGCTAAAATATTGCAGGGCTCAACCACCCAGAGTTTATGATTCAATAGTTCTGGGTAGGGGCCTGAGATTCTGTACATGCTGCAGGTCTGGGTAACACAATTTGAGACCCACCAAGTTTGAGTATTAGGTTAGCACCAGTGTCTGGCTGATTAACTTAGACCAAAGAAGCAAGTAAGACAAGTTGGGAAGCAGATGAGAGAGGCAAATGCAGGACTGAACAGACTAGAGAGCGAGTGCTCTCCCTCCCTTCCTCTCCTTTCCTCACAAGGAACTAGATTTAGTCCTCAGGCATCTTTAAAGTTCTCCCCATTATATGACTCCATCAACAGATCAAAATTACTCTTTAGTTGTCTTGAATACCTAATGTTCATGTCTATTCTTGAGATGTGTGTTTAGAGAAGGTGAAAAGGTACCTTCTTCAAATATGAGTTTCACTACAGTTTTTCATTCATACATACCATAACCCTTCCACCTTTTATGAGCTTCCTCAGCTCAGTTACAGGTGCAATATATGGTTAGTTGGGGCAGCTTTTCACTATTAACTTCATATCTGGCAAAGAAAATACACTCGAAATTTTTCAAATCAACCTTCACTTGTCAGTTCAATGTCTTCACTGTCTGTTTCTTTCCTGAAATGGTAGCCTCACATTTCCTGTGCATAACTTTACACAATACCTTAAAGACTTTCCAGCATTCTCTCAAGTTTTCTTTATTTGATTAGCAGTATTGTCATTGACTGGAACAATCACTGAAACAATTTCACTAACTTTATTGTCTATAATTCCCATTACAATGTCTGGTAGACTCGTTCAGGTTCATAGATATGTTAAGTTTCTGTTACCTACAACTATTTTCTGGCTAAAAACCATCATTTTGGTAGACTTCAAGATTTTCATCACCTGCCTTCCCAGCAGGTTTTACTTTTGTGATACTTTTCCACAAAGAATGTCACAAAGTACTAGAGTTAAAGTGTAGAACACTTTGACTAAGAAACAGCTGAACTTAAGCTGAACAATGAAGCTGGAGAGCAGGTCTCAGGGTAGGTGCTATTCAAATTTGGGACCCAGAAAAATTACCAATTGTGAGGCTTTAGAGACCCCAGGAATGACTAAATCTTAAAGCTAAGAATGCCTAAGGCCCAGTATACCCCTGTTTACTCTTAACTGCTCTAAATGAATAAACAACATACTCCACTACCTCTGTTAGATAAAAACTGTGGCTGTGTCAGAGGTGATGCACACTGCTGTGGGTGTGGAAATCAGGCTGATGAAGCCAGACAGCTTCTCAGCTCCAGCTGAGTCAAGTTTTCACGGTATCATGCTTTTACTAGGAGTCTGTGGTGTTCCATTTAAGGACACACACACATACACACACATACACACACACACACACACACACACACACACCCCCTAAGAAAACACCAAAATAAAAATTCTAAAGCCAGTTATTATCATAAATACAGCCCCATCATCACAAGATTGAAAGTAAGCAAAATAAACAGATAACCATTATCCCATTATCTTCATAATACTACGCATTTTGGTGAATTTGTCATTTTATAAATTTGCATATCTTCTAAAATACTTGCAATCATAACATACACACAATGTTATATCCTGTTTTATCACCTTCAAATTGTATTTCACACACTTCTCTAAGTTGTCAGTCTAGATCTTAAAGACTAGGAAAATACTCCATAAGTTATCGTTTGCTTACCGAATTCCTTATTGTTGATGATTGTTCATGATTCTTTTCATTGTATGAATTGCTAGGTTAAAGACCATGGAATTTTTTTTATGACTTCAGATCCCTCTTTAATGTTATCAGTTCTTTCTAGCTAGCAGCTCTAAATCAGCTATAAAATCAAAATATGCAAAAATAAGCATGTTTCCGTTGCCAAATAGTTTTCCCACAGGAATCAGCAACCTTTCCATACATCCTAAAAATATATGAAAGAAAAAAGAAAGGCATACCGAACCACATGACTAAAATGAACCCACACCCACTACCATAGTGGAAATAAGTTTCACATTATTGACACCAGTAGCTGTGTTTGCTTAGGACACGTGCTCACTCTTTTACCCAAGAATTGGCTATGTATTATAGTGTCTGTAAGAAATGTGCTAGAATCATATCCTTCTTCCTCTCCCTGGTGACAGGCAGCCCAGCTTTTTTTTTTTTTCAAGTCAGAGTCTCACTCTGTTACCCAGGTTGGACTGCAGTGGCATGATCATCTCATAGCCTGGGTTCAGGCGATCCTACCACCTCAGCCTCCCAAGTAGCTGGGATTAAAAGAAAATAATGATTAAAAGAAAATAGCCTAAAAAATGATGAAAAGAAAATAGCCTAAAAATGAAAAAGGGAACAAAAACTTGTAGTTTTTCTGGGGAAGACTTTTGAATTTGTAATTAAACAGATAGTATTCTCATTTATCTAGCATTCTACATCGTTTTCCATTCTGCCCCCAAAACTTCCCAAAAAACAGTTTTCAACCAAATGGGAAAAAGGAAGAGAGATAACATAAGAGTGCCTATGAAGATCAGCAAAATACTGAAAGATTTTTAAAAAAGCATTTCCAAACAACAATGAAAATAAAAGATAAAATTGACTATTGTGGATTTTGCTGTGCTTGCTATCATAAAAGCATATTCATTTCGTCTTCCTGAAAACACACAATAACCACATTTCTTAGGATCTCTTGGAATTCAGCTGGGGCCATGCAACTGGTTCTGGCTAATAAAATGTGGACAGCAGTATACATACCACTTCTAGATCTGCCTATAAAATGGCCCACACTATCTTCCACACAAATTTCACCCACTGGCCAAGTAGATAAAGACTGTGTAGAAAATTCTGAGGCAGCTCTAGGGTATAAGTGAGCCACAAGATGGAAAAAGCCTAGATTCCTGAGTCAACTTGTATGTAGTTGCCTGACCAGAAACATCAGCAATGAACTTGATCACGAGAACAAAAGAAGCCGAAAGTATGTTAAACCGTAAGATTTGTACTGTTGGTTATTATAGTAGCCAAAATTTCCCTAACACAGTTAATGCTCAAATCAAAATTTTACCCTCACTGGAACTGAAATAAACTGCTATAATTGCCCATGAGCAAACTTCTAGAACTGGGAACATCAATATTCACAAGTTGGGTGCCAAGCTTTCCATCCTTCTGACATACAAGCAAAAGAGGAGGGCTGGGAGCAATGACTCACACTTGTCATCTCAACACTTTGAGAGGCTGAGGCGGGAGGATTGCCTGAGCCCTGGAGTTCAAGACCAGCCTGAGATACATAGTGAGATCTTATTTCGACAAAAAAAAAATCGAAAAATTACCGATGGTGGCACCTGCCTGTAGTCCCAGCTACTTGGGAGGCTGAGGTGGTAGGATCGCCTGAACCCAGGCTTTGAGATGATCATGCCACTGTAGTCCAACCTGGGTAACAGAGTGAGACTCTGACTTAAAAAAAAAAAAAAAGAAATGCTGGGCTGCCTGTCACCACGGAGAGGAAGAAGGATGTGATTCTAGCACATTTCTTACAGACACTATAATGCATAGCCAATTCTCGTGTAAAAAAGTGAGCAGTAGCTTGAAGGGCAGATAGTAAATGGTCATCTTTCATTGCAAATTAGTCTTGGAACCTAAACTATTTATGCTTAGGGCTACTGTAACTAGTACAAACTGAGTGGCTTAAAACATCAACAATTTTTATCACAGTTCTGGAATCCAGAAGATTGAAATCAACATGTGAATGGAGTTGGCTCCTTCTAGATGCTCTGAGGGAGAAACTGTCCTGTGCCTCTCTCCTAGCCTCTGGCAGTTGTCAATCCTTAACATTCCTTGACTTGTGAAGGCACTTTTGAATCTTTGCCTCTATCTTCACATCTTCGTCTCTGTGTATATCTCTATGTATCTTCTCTTCTTATAAAGATACCAGTAATCAGTCTACAATAACCTAGTAATTCACCATAACTAATTACATCTGTAGACACCCTAAGGTCATATTCTGAGGCAACAGAATATGACTACTACCCTACTGACCTTGGATCTAAGCAAGTTTAATTTTCTTTGGTTTTACAATGTTTTCATTTTTAATTCAATAATTAAATATTTATAGCACTACTTTTGTTGAGTACTGCAGTAGTGCATTTTCAATACAATGTACTGAGTACAGTAGTGCCCCTTATCTGCCATTTAGCTTCTTAAGACCACATTCACATAACTTTTATTACAGTATACTGTTAAAATCGTCCTGTTTTATACTTGTTGTTAATCTCTTATTGTGCCTAATTTACAAATTAAACTTTATCACAGGTATGTTTGTACAGAAAAAAACAGTACATATAGAGTTTGGTACCATCTGTATTTTCAGGCATCCACTAGGGAGTCTAGGAACATATTCCCTGAGGATAAGGGAAAAGCACTGTATTAAGTTTATAATAAAACTTAATCACTAACTCTCATCTGAGATCAAGCAATTCTTGTTAGCAGAACTCCAAATAGATTACCAAGCACAATATGGCATTTTGAATTTCAAATGTTAATGGCAAATGCCCCAGAAGACAAAAGTATCAGGTTCCTAAGCCCTGTAATCTGTATATTTAAACTACTAAGATACGGGAAGCACACAGTGATTTTTGTCAGTAGTAAGGCACCTGCCTGGCTAAAGTCCAACAATTGGCATATTAGTAGACTATGCCAGCGTTACCACTTCAATTCTCTCTAAGTTAAACAAACCTTGTTGTTTACTTGACGATCTTCGAGAGAGGCTCTCTCAGCACTTGAAAAGAGGACTTGAAAACCACAAAGATTAACCACAATCTTACATATTCAACAATTTATATATTTTATGTATTTTTGCTGCCTGCTCACAGCACCAAATAGAGCTTTCATCCATCAATTAAATAAACTGGAATGTGAACTAAATTGTCAACACATGTACAAAAGATCGGCATATTTGTTATGAAACACCGGACAGAACATAATTATTTAGTATATACATTCATTTAAACAACATCCAGGATTTTAAAAAATAGTGCCCTAACATTCAATAAGTTATAAGATGTGCTGAGAAATGTCAATAAATTTTGAACCACTTAAATGTATTAAAGGTCATCACTATAAATCAGTCTTGGATTAGCAACTTTTTACACATATAGGTAGAAAAGTCATTGGCAATCTCCCTCTCTCCCTCATAATCTTCAGCAAATCCAGCTCTATCCCCCAAATATATCCTGGATCTAACAGCCATCATCTCTTGCCTAGAGCAACGACCTCCCAATTAGTTCCCTCGTCTCCACTCTCAGTCACTGTGTCAGTCACCCACATTCCCTGATGTAGTTGAACTGCGTCCCCCCCAAAAATATGTACAAGTCCTAACTCCTAGTACCTGTGAATGGGACTTATTATGGAAATAGGGTCTTTGCAGATATAATCAAGTCAAGATGAGATCATTCTGAATTAGGGTGGGCTCTAATCCAGTGACTCGTGGCCTTTGGAGAAGAGAGAATTTTGAACACAAATACCCAGGGGGCGGGGTAGGCCATGCAACAATAGAGCTAGAGATTAGAGTGATGCAGTTGCAAGCCAGGGAACACCAAGGACTGCCAGCAACAACCAGAAACTAGTAAAGACAAGGAAGGCTCCTGCTCTAGGGCCTTCATAGAGACCATTTCCAGTTCAGAACTGTAATAAAATAAATTTGTTTTTTTAAGTCACCCAGTCTGTAGTAATTTGTTATGGCAGCCCTAGAAAACAGGTGTCAGCAGGCCCACACTCCTTCCAGAGGTTCTGGGGTCTGTTGGCATCCGTTGACTTATAGCCACGTTATTCCAATCTGTCTCTGTCTTTATATCTCCTTGTCTGTGTGTGTCTCAAATCTTCCCCTGCTCTCTAAAATACTTGTGACTGGATGTAAAGCCCACCTGGATAATCCAGGATAATCGCCCCATCTCAAAATCCTTAGTTTAATCACATCTTAAAGCCCCCTTTTTCAAATAAGGTAATTCACAGGTTCTAGGGATTATGATGCAGACACCTCTTTGTGAGTCGTTATCAGGCCACCATACCAGGCTTTGTACTAGGAAACTCATGAATGTGTCCAGCAAGTAAATATATCTTTTTTTCTAAAAATAAAGAAGGGAGGTGGAAAAAGGAGAGGAAAGAGAATTCAAGAATTGAGGGAAGGTGAATGGGGGATGGAACTGTGTGTTGTGAAACATTTCTCCAGTGGCACTATCATTTCTACCAGATAAGATCCTATCTTTCAAGGACCAATTCAAATAATGACTCTTCTGCAAAGTCCTTCCAATCGCCTTCTCCCAAGGGGAGAAGTGCTCCCTTGTCCCATACCACTATATTTTCTTATGTTATCCTAATCTTCTACATCTCACCATCTTCTCCCCCATTTCTAATGACTATGAACTCCCTGAAGCATAAACTATGTTGTCTTACTGATCTTTGGTAGTTGTCAGAGTATCTGGCAAGGACTAGAAAGTGGAAAATGAGGCTAGTATTTATTTAGTAATTGTTTCATATAAGTTATCTCATCTAATCAGAGAAATAAAATTTTTAAAATGTCATTGAAATTGTTGGAGACTTCTGTCAACTTCATAATTACAGTTCAAAAATTCTAGTTTTGTTTTTGTTTTTTGAGTCAGAGTCTCTGTTGCCGAGGCTGGAGTGCAGTGGCACGCTCACGGCCACCCCAGCGTCGACCTGCTGGGCTCAGGCGATCCTTCCACCTCAGCCTTCCAAGTAGCCGGAATTACAGGAGCACGCTACCATGCCCAGCTAATTTTTTTTTTTTAATTGTAGAGGCTAGGTCTCACCAAGTTGCCCAGGCTGGTCTCAAATCCCTGGGCTCAGGCAATCTTCTCAGCCTCCCAAAGTGCTGGGATTAAAGGCTTCAGCCACCACGCCCAGCTCCAGTTTTCTTAAACTGAGCATGATCCTTGAGTTCCCATCAACAGCACATGCCCTCACAAGATAAATCCACAAAGTTAGCACATCAGCTCTCTCTAATGAGAGAGACAGACAAACAGACAGGGTCATGCTTTCACTAGGACCTGGCCCAATGGCCTAAAACAGCCTCTGTGAACCAAACACTTCTATCCACACCAGGGCATCCCAGGTTTTCATGCTACTGAATAAACTACTATAATGCTATGCTTCTGTTGGTTCTGTTCAGTGTTTAGTCTTTCACCTACAAAACAGTATATATAGCCTGTGAGTCCACAGTCGAGTATACAAAAAAAATATTCAACCAAAACTGCATGACTTTGTTCATTCTTTGGGTATTGATTTTTAGTTTCTCTTATGGATTTAGAAAGGAAGGAAAGTCTTAAACTTAATATGTAGGACAGATTTCCCATAGCTTTAAATGAGGCTAATGATAAATGCTTTTGTGATTATTTTAAACAATAATACTTAAGTTTAACATGAGAATTAAGAAGGCAGGACTGAACTGAAAATGAGAAAACCTGAATTCTATATCTGGCTTTGCCACTACCTTTATGAAGTCACTGTATTTTCTCAAGGGGAACAAAAACATTGGGAAAAATCAGATGAGATCACTGGTTTTCTTTTCTTTTCTTTTTACTGTAAAGTGAGGTACAGTTCAGGATTAGGTATACAAGTGGTCATTGTACAGGTAAAGTTTGGGACTACCTTTGGTCCCCACTTTGCTTGGTTTAAGATCAGACCCTTATTGATGTTGTGGTCCCACCCACCCACCCGGGCAGCATCTTGCTACTGCCAATATCTAGATCACTGGTTTTCTTTTTTTTTTTTTTTGAGTTGGTATCTCACTCTGTCGCCCAGACTGGAGTGCAGTGGCCGCTCCCAGCCACCGCAGCCTCGACCTGCTGGGCTCCGGCGATCCTTCCACCTCAGCCTTCCAAGTAGCCGGAACTACAGGAGCGCGCTACCACGCCCGGCTAATTTTTTGATTTATTGTAGAGATGAGGTCTTGCTTGCCCAGGCGGGTCTCGAACCCGTGGGCTCAGGCAATCCACTCACCTCAGCCTCCCTAAGGCGCGGGATTACAGGCTGAGCCACCGAGCCCGGCTAGATCATTGGTTTTCAACCAGCATTCTCAATGTTTTAAGTCCCCTATTTCCCCCACACAACGCCTAATAAAGCAGTTAGGTTTTTATCTATTAAATAGGAGTCACCTACATAATATTTCCTTTAAAGAAAGGGCACTGAAGGGGAAGAAAAAACCAAAACGCTAGATTACCTGATTATTAAAGATCCTTCTTGATACAAAGGTCTAATTTTTAATGATTTATATATTAACCATTCCTCAGAATTTTTTATTCTCCCACTATATTGAGAGTGGCTCCTTATTTTTGTAAATAATGGCAACAGTTCCTCTAGTGTTACTATATCTTCTACTGGCGCTATTTTCTTCTGTAAGAGGTTCAGAGGTACTACACCAGCCATGTTCATTAATCACTGCTCTGTGGAACAGAATAAAAATCAAGCATGTTTTTAAAGATCAGAGGAATATTCCTTCCTACTAAGAAAGTTACTAATGTAGCTATGGCATTACAATTAAAGATAAACAGTGAGGAGTCAAAGTTAATGACAAAAGGAATAATGTGACATTTTCTATTATCTTTTCAATACTTTCAGAAATACTCAACTTTGGATAGGATGAGATATTCACAACAGAACTGTTTCTTAAGGTTTGCTCAAATTAAAGATTTGGAGCACTTAAAAAATTACATGGTTATGACTTAATTTCCATTATGATAACACTTAGGTCTTATCTCCCCAAAAGGTAATCCCCTCAGGGAAAAAGAGTAGAGGAGGAGACAAAATTTAGTTATTTTTTTGTTCGCAGCAACAGTTTTGTTTAAAAGTGGAAAGATAGTGGTTTCTAGCTTTCATATAAGCTTTTTTTTTTTTAAATTCACGTTTAGAAACAGCTAGTATTCTGGTACTCACTATTCAACTACAATTCATATTAAATTAAGTTTTATATGATCCACATGAACACCTTTATACCTGGCAGTACATACAACAAGTACCTAGCCCTCAAAAAACTAAAGGTTAGTATAGTAGACTTAATAACATTATTAAATAATCAGGCAATTGCAGCATAATTTGATAGAAACTGTAACAGAAAAAGTACAAAGTGCCAGGGAATCATATGAGCTACTGATTCCAACAAAAGTGATTATTTTAGACAAGTACTTAGCATATCAGAACTATTAACAAGTATCTATTAGCATTTAATTAGTGTGTTAGCTACATGATTATGTGTAGTTATGGGATTTGAAGCACAAATTTATTACATCAGACTGTCAGCTTCCCAAATTTTTACCTCCAGCCCAGCCTTCTTCACTCAATACAGTTTCCTAAATTCAACCTATCCCATAACTCTACTTAAATGGCTCCTCCTACTATTCTAACATTAGCCATCTTTGGAAGGAATAATTCTGCTAACTGTCTAGAGTCAAAACCAAAGGCATCATCCTCAACTCCTCTCTCACACACCCCAAACCCAATCCAAGTTACACTCCTGCCCTATCTTTAAAATACAGTCACGTACTGCATAATGACTTGTTGGTCAACAATGGACTACATTGTAGTGGACCCATGATATTATAATGCAGCTGAAAAATTCCTATTGCCCAGTGCAATTATTTTTAAAATAAATTTAGCGTAGCCTAAGTTTACAGTGATTATAAAGCCTACAGTAGTATACAGTAATGTCCCAGGGCTTCATATTCTCTCACCACTCACTGACTCACCCAGAGCAACTTCCAATTCTGCAAGATCCATTCATGGTAAGTGACCTCTAAATATCATCCCTGGTTATTTCAAATCAACCTTCCCTCCCTCCTCTAAATCACTAATTTATCAGGCTAAAGCATACCTAAAAACTTCTACACTAAGTCTGAATTTTCACATTTGGCATTTGAAGCCTTCCTATTAACAATTATAAGCAGTTTTAAATGGTATCTATATTCTTAGCTATTGGTACTTAACATGAACAGAATTCACTGATTACCAATTAAGACAAATAAAAATTATATCATATAGTAAAAGGAATCTATACATTGTTCTATCAGCTTAGATAAAATCTGACAGATACTAACTAGAAAATAAATAGCCCTGAGTCAACATAATAGTAAGGGAACATACATAAACACAAAAAGAAAAACTCTGAAAAAGAATTAACTTATTTTCCCAGAAAGTATAGATGTCTTAAAATTAATCCAAAAGTACAGATCACTACTATACCTACATATTTTTAAACCTGCCTCTCAATTTTGGTCAAAACTGTCACGGAAACCTTACTGAAAACTATTCAAACCTATTATTTAACAAAATATTTCTGAATTCTTAGAAGACTATTGATAGAAATTTGGAAATTTGAAGGGAGGTAACTTTTTCAGATATATTTGTTGTAATGAAATTTAGCCTATATAATTCTAATAAAACACATTTCCTCTTAAAATCTACATTTAAATCAGAAAAATCAATTCTTTCCCATCCTTCAAGGGCCAATTCAAACATCGTATATGTGTGTCATTCTTTGCCAACCAAATTCAATTTTCCTTCATTTGTCTTTCCATAACACTGTAAATACACTTTGCATTTGCTAAGATTTGGATGTCTGTTCCCACAAATATCATGCTGAAATTTGATCCCCAATGCTGGAGATACAGTGTGCCAGGGAACTGTTCGGGTCATAGGGGCAAATCCTTCATGAATAGATTAATACCCTCCCTCACAAATAGAACTCACTCTTAGTTCCTGAGAGACCTGGTTGTTAAAAATAGCACCTTCCCCCTCTCTCTTGCTTCCTCTTTTACCAAGTGATCTCCACACACCAGTTCCCCTTTACCTTCCACCCTAAGTGCAAGCAGCCTGAGGCCTCACCAGATACACATTTCAGGGCCACAATTCTTGAACAGTCTGCAGAACTGTGAGCCAAATAAACCTCTTTCCTTTGAAAGCTACCCAGCCTCAGGTATTATTTTTTAGCAACACAAAACCAACTAGGAAAAATTCATATAAAGCACAATTTGTATAATGTTAAAACAATTCATTGCTCTTTCTATCTTCTGTGAGCACCTTTGTATTCTCAATGACATATATACAGTAGGTGTTCAATAAAAGTCTAAGCAAAATAACTGAAGAATAAAAATAAACTACTAAAAATGAGAAAAACTGAATGTGTGCAGCATTTTCAAATGATAAACTGAATATAAAATAAACTGCCTCGATTATTTAAGATATAAAGGCAATATAAGCTGAAGCAGATAAACAGTTTAGCTAATATACGAATCAGAAAAAGAATATATTTTCATCCAATCAAGTCGATTACATAGCTTGGCTCTCAAACATACAAAATATTAAATTTAACCCTTTTTTTACTTTTAAGAGAAAAAAACTAATTACTAGTAATAGATACAAAGTTGTATACTACAGTGATCAAAGACAATTAAGCATAAAACTTCCTAAGACTAATTATGAAAAAATTCACCCATTTCTTATGCTAAATCCAAAAAAACCTTTCATTTTCACAATTACCATTGTTAACTATGACAAAACTCTCTTAGGGCAGCATGACTAAGTTTTTAATCATATGACTAGTTTTGTTATCCCCATTTTAGAATAATAAATGCTTTTCATTCTTGTTTATCAGTCCCACTTCTCTGCATCTTCAGTTTTGCTTGAGCCATCCTGCTTGCCAGATAAGCTGTAAAGAAAATCTCTCCAACACTGACATCAGGACAAAACGTAACACACCTCCAAAAGTGAATGCAGGCTGAGGTCATTTTACACATCCTACACAACTGGACTCTTGACTTCAACACAATAGACTCACTCAATTCCCTCCTCCCATACAGCAGAAGTAGAATTCTGGGAGACAGCAATGTATCAACTATTGCTAAATGCTCACCTCAGAATAATTCTCATATACAGTTATGCACTGCATAGTGGTATTTCAGTCAATGAGGAGCTACATATACGATGGTGGTTCCATAAGATGATAATATACATTTTTACTGTACTTTTTCTATGTTTTGCTATCCAAATCCTTCCCATATTGTTGCAATTGTCTATAGTATTTGGTACTGTAACATGCAGTACAGGTTTGTAATTTAGGAGCAATAGACTATATACCATGTAGCCTAGGTAGGTATAGAGTAGGCTATAACATCTAAGTTTGTGTAAGTATATTCCATGGTGTTCACACAAGGATGGATCACCTAACCCACCACATTTCTCACAACTTGTCCCTGTTTATTAAATGATGCATGACTATATAAATGTCTTAGTGCTATTTTAGTTTACAAGCTATGCGAGTACAGGAATGGTATCCTCTTTATGCTTCTTCCTCAGAAATCATAAGGCTTAGAGCAAATGTTCAATACATATAAATGAAATTTACTTAAAATTTTTGAGTAGTCCCTTAATTTTATATCCTTGAGTATTAATGTAAACATAATGAAAAATATAACTTGCTGAACATTAAGAAGGACTCTCTTTCACCATCACTATCTCCTATATTTTGCCAATAACTATGAATAAATAAGATGCGAGAGTTTCCTTTTCATATAACAAAGAAGAAAATTATCTTGTGGTCGTATATTGCAATAATACCTAAAGATTATTAACTTGGAAAAAAACAGTTAATATATTCATTTTACACTAAACTAGAAGATTTCATTATGAAAGACAGTAAGGGCAACTTTATTCATAAAAAGGGTTTTAAACTAAAAACTGATAACTTTTGAATAAACAACATACTGATTTAAACTAATTTGTGTTTAATCAAGCCTTTACACCTCAAGGTTCTTATTTCTTGGAATTTCCTCAAATAGTTCTAACTCTCTTTATCTTATCTCCTATAGACAACACTTCAGCTCATATAATCCTAAATGAATTTATAGGGAAAACAAAACTGTATTTAAGAGCTTTAGAGTTGAAGAATATAATTTTATACTAAGATCTGAGGACAAAGTTCTGTTTAGATAAATTGAAAATTATGGATTTCGAAACAGATGTCAAGCTAATCCTCAAAGATCTACTTTCAACATTGCAAACAATATTTAGAAAGTCCAATTACAGAAAGTATTGTACACATAATAAACCACAAAATTATTATCTTCTTTATTTCCTTAAAAAATGATTGCCATTTGCCTTGGAAGTACAGTATTATCTATTTTTCAGAAGAAAGGGGTTTTCTCAAAATCTTAGGACTATTAAAAACAGCAACATTAACAAAAAATCAACTAAACAAATACCAAGCTATCCTGAAGGTACAATACTTTCTCATCAATTCCACTGCTAAAATCATTTTTATGTCTTATGCCTTTGAAGAAAAATCAAGGAAGCAGGAGAACAGAAAAATTATAAACAACAAATACTGGGAAGAAATAACATAGAAGGTTTCCTTTCCTTCTAAATCTATCAATAAATCCTTTTTGAATCATTATAACAGCGGTCCCCAATCTTTTAGCATCAGGGACCAGTTTCGCAGAAGACAATTATTCTGGGGAGTGGTAGGATGGGTCATCAGGCATTAGATTCTCCTAAAGAGCATGCAAGCTAGATCCCTCACATACGCAGTTCACAATAGGGTTTGAGCTATTATGAGAATCTAATGCCAACGTTGATCTGACAGAAAAAGGACCTCAAGCTGTAATACAAGCAATGGGGGGCAGCTGTAAGTACAAATAAGCTTCACTTGCTCACCCGCTGGTCACCTGCTGTGCAGCTCAGTTCCTAATAGGCCAGGGATGGGTACCAGTCCATGGCCTGGGAGTTGGGAACCCCTACACTATAAGATAAAATCAATCTAGAAGGAAAAAGAAAAGAGTCAGTCAACAGAAGTTACTGGCTTTCCTGATAGACTTGCCCTAAATTTTATCACCAATTTTCTGTTCTTCTATGTGTTTATACATACATCACAGGCAGAGGATTTTTATTGTGTTCAACATACAGATATGACTTCCTAGAGTAAAGACACTATAGGAGTTTTTGTTTTGTCTCATTTTCCCTATTGGTAGATGAAGAGAGTTCGCAGGAAGGCAAAAAAAATTGTTTGCAATTTAGAATATTATAACAGAAATAGAGCAATCATTATTTCTGTTAGAAGACAGCATTTTAAGCCACTTAAAATTATTTGCAAAAGAGACTGATTTAGATAAAACATTTTGAAATATTTGCTAGCCTATGATTTGAAACTCAAACAAAAGCAACACTGGCAATCCAAATGCATGAGAAAAACAAACTTGACCTCTACCTTACACCATACCTAGACATTAACATAGGAGAATATCTTCATGACCTTAACACTGGCAAAGATTTCTTAAGCAGGACACAAAAATGAATAAGCATAAGAAAAAGACAGACATATCAGAATGTATTACAACTAAGATAAAGAACTTCTGCCATCAAAAGACACCATTAAGAGAGTAAATAAAGACCAGGTGCAGTGGCTCATGCTTATAATTCCAGTACTTTGAGAGACCAAGGTGGGAGGCCTGTGTGAGACCTGTGTGAGGCCATAAGAAAATTAGCTGAGTGTGATGGAGTGCACTTGTAGTCCCAGCAACGGGAGGCTGAGGTGGGAGGATTGCTTGAGCCCAGGAGTTCAAGGCTGCAGCAAGCGATCCCAGGTTGTACTCTAGCCTGGGTGACAGAGTGAGATCCTGTTGAGAGTGAAAGTGCGTGCACACATGCGTGGATGAGAGAGAGAGAGAGAGAGAGAGAGACAGAGAGAGACAGAGAGAGATAGAGACACACAGAGGGAGAGACAGAGAGACAGAGAGAGACAGAGAAACAGAAAACAGAAAGACCCAGAGAGTCTTTGCCCTAAGCACTGGTAAGTTGAACGTTCTTTTCTCTGGGCCTCTCTTTCCATCAACAATGGAAGAAAGAGTAGCTCACATCTCCCTCTGTTCATTTCCCCAGCACTCCTTTGTCTTGGGGCACTACTGTACACACATTATGGCCAACAAAGTAAGACAGTCAGGGAAATGAGGAGAAAGAAAGGTGACAAGGAAAAAAGGTAAAGGAGGAAAAAGAGGAAGAAAAGAGAAGTAAAAATATAAATGGTACAAGACACAAATTGAAACAACACAAAGTCAACATGTTCCTAGAGACTAGGAGTAATACTTTCGGCAGATACAAATGTGAGTGTGACATAAAAGGGAAGCATGAAAGGCAGAATATGAGAAAAACAAGGCACAGGTAAGAAAATATGTTAAAATGCTGAAGAAAAAAGAAGTGACTGTCTCAGACTTTCTCTTTAGAAAGAAGGGAGACTGCGAACATTAAAAAAAAATAGAAGTCCTCAGCTCAGTGCTGAAAAACACAAGATGTAGAGTTAGAGGACCCATGTGCACATCCCAGCTCTGCCCTTGTAGGGGTTCCATCAATTTGAGCAAGTTACTTAGCAACTCACTAACAGTAGAATCATTTTGCTGTGTTTTAATATTTTGGTCAGCAACATTTCATTAATATTTTTGTTCTATAATACCCAGAACAATGCCTGGCACATAGTACAAACTCAAGAGTTACCAAATAAAGAAATGAACATACTTAACCTCTCCATGACTCAATTTCCTTAGCTATAAGATGAAGATTATATCAAACCAGATGGCTGATGTGAGGATTAAATAAGACACAGGTAAAACATTTACAATAATGTCAGATGTCACAGAAAGCATGCAATAAAGTGTTTATTAGACATTGAGTGATAGTAACTACAAAAATTTGAGCATGCCCAAAGAAGTACTCTTCTAATCTTTATACTACAATAGGCAAAATAATAATATAACTTTAAAATAATTTTATTTAAAAGATATAGTGCTGACAACTTTTAATACCTGAATATAAAACTTATATGAAATTTACCAAGCTCTTAGCTTTAGTATGATCACACTGATATAAATTGTAGTATCTTATCATACACATTGTTTGAGAAAAACGAGAACTAAAACACAATCTTCTAGGCTCACATTCAGCAGTTTTACAACACACATTGAACTCAGAGACCTAGGATGCCATTTTTAAAAGACAGAAATTGGTACACTTAGCCAAGTAGCTGATCCCAAACAACTAAATTACTCAAGTACTTTATAGTTACTTTTTAACAATTTAATCTCACTTGTACAAATGAATAAGTAATCTTAGTATTGAAACTGCATTTTCCACAAAAACAATTCCTACTTGATGCATATATTTAGCTCCAAATCAAACCTACTATGTAAAACATGTCACCTCAGCAAACTCACATTTAAAAATTAACTGCTTTGGATAACTGTATTAGAAATTAGCTTCAATTCAACTCAACTTAATTTACATAAATACCAATAAAGAAAATTTCTTGTTAAGTGAAAGCAGACAATATAAGAACTTCATAAAATAAATTTCAACTGAATATATCTGTATATATTACACCAGCAGTGACATGAGATCCTTACTCCTAAGGATTGAGTTGGTGTTTACAAATATTCACTACTAAGTCATATAAAGAATGCAGGTAGCTAAGAAAGTCAGTTCAGTGCCCAATACCTTCAAGATTCTCTAGAAAACAGGGCCCTACCTTAATAAGTTATTATTAGGAGCATAAGCAGAAACTCTAAACAACAAAAAGAAGTAACTGAAACCAAGGCAAATATCAAAATTGAGAGGGTCTTTTACACTAGAGACCTTTCTCTTTATATGCTCCTCTGAGTAAAATGTCTCATTCTTCAGCCTCCCTCACTTCACCTCCCTTTTGAGAATAATTTCAGCAGCATATAATGAAAGATGTTACAGTTAAAAGTTTGTATGCATCACACATGATTAATCTAGAAGCAGAAGAAAGTTGAGATCACCACTGTGGTCTACTGCTACCTAATGTTAACAACCATAAAGCCAGTTAAAAAACGCAACTGAAGACTCCACTTGCTAAAAAATAATCAAACCACAAAAACTATAGAGATGGCCCACATAAATTTCATTTAATGAAACACAGACTCTATACAAGGCAAACAAAAAACATCTGACTATCCTTTGTTGACTCAATGCTTCCTCACCTCTGCTTCCCATGGGATTCAATTCAATCACTAGAGGGAGGGAGGGAGGAGAGTGTGCTCAGGTTATCTATCCTAGTACCCTCCCTGTGATGTGACCTCCAGCTGAATATCACAGTATTCAAGGTCTAAAGTTCTCTCAAGGTGCCATCAATTCTAAATAAAGGCTCTATCTCCTGCCCAATTCTGAAAATCTCTCCCTCCACTCATCCATTTGGGGCTTGGGATCATAACAGCTCTACCAGTCGCCAAAGGCACTTAACGCTATACTCAACCTTGAAGTACTCCTATACCCTGCCCACATCCTCCTCAAATTCTCCTGATTTAAGTGTGCTATCTACTGCCTATTGGGATTCTGATTGTTATACTTGTCAAAAACAGGAAAAATGTTTTAATGAACATTTAAGAGATATGGTCTGAAATATCTGTGCTACTTGAGGCCCAAATAAACAAGCAAAAGAACCCTCAGCAATATTTTCAACATAAATACGGATGGGGTGAGGTCAAAGAATTATGGTTCTTCTTAATGCTGTAGAACACCGAAGGGTGCAAAACCAAAATGGAGTAACTTTAGTCAGAGTGGCAGCCATTTTAACACTGCTTAGCTTTTTCATGCTTTTTCAGCAGCTTACTTCAACCCACCTTATAATCATTAAACAAGAAACAAAACTGGTTTCCCAGAGGTAGTTACAGATAATTGTCTTGCAACCCCCCCAAGCATGCTTTGTACTAATTATCCTTTTATCCAAAATATTTGTTTTCCTCCACAAAGGGCCAAGCTGACCTAATTTATTGTGATCAGTCCTTCATGACCAACCACCTGGAGTCACAAGATGCACTGTCTTGATGACCACACCTGTGTTATCAGTAGTCATGAAAACAGTTGCTGAAGACATCCTTCTTCCTTCAAGAATGCTTAAATAGTTCAGCTACCTTTGTTTAACATCATGCTACCCTGAGCATTGGTCTTTTTTTCTCTCTTAGGTGAATAAATCTTTTTGCTTGCCTATCACAAATCTTTGCTTTATTCCGGTGGCACCAGCCCACTGACATAACAAGCACACACTGTATGAAATAAATAGTTTATTATAGATGGATAGATGCCTGGGAGGGGAAAGGTACAGCAAGACGATCTGGAAACCAGCAGCCCGTGAGACTATCAGTCTATCTATTCCAGACTTAGCTATTAATTAGTGGTGCACCGTGACCACATCCTTCAAGCTCAGTTTTCTAATGTAAAGCACAGATTCTACTATTTGAACTTTGAGGCCTTTCCTAGCTTGAAAATTTTCTAAATGGGTATGTCCATCTTGGGATGAATGATTAAAAAGAATGGGCAGAGTTTCTCAACAGGGAACAACACCTTATAACTATCTCTAGAGGTTTCCCAGTCAACAGACTGTAAATCCTCAAAGTCTCCCTACCAACAATAGCTGCTTGTTAGTAAATGAAAGCTCACGGATAAAAACCAAATGACATACAGTACATGAAATAAAATGTTATCTTTAGTAACCTTTCATTGCCCATTTCATACAATAGCCTATTTACCACTCTTCTGATTCTTTTCTTTCTCTTTGTGAGTGACTATCCCAGATCACTGCTGCTTCTCTTTCCTTAAAACCTCCCCCACCATCTGTGAACTCCATTCAGCAGAGTATTGCAAGGCCAGAGAAAGGATGGGAAATTC
This sequence comes from Tarsius wallacei, assembly GCA_963574415.1. Taxonomy (NCBI): domain Eukaryota; kingdom Metazoa; phylum Chordata; class Mammalia; order Primates; family Tarsiidae; genus Tarsius; species Tarsius wallacei. The sequence continues at coordinate 41,451 of CAUYQG010245891.1, forward strand.
AAATAAGTCAGTTTTGCTACTTCAGAATATGACTAAAACATTTGGCTTTGGAGGAGTGTTGACCTTAAATCGAACTGCTTAACTAAGATTTGCCAATGTTCTGAGTTCTGTTTTGTTTTTTAGTTTTGCTTTTTAAATCCATATGCCTTTAACAGGTATCAAGTAGACGCACAAGAGATTCAGGAACATCTGTTTTCTTACCACTGGATCTCATTGGAGACTTTTCTGGTTCTTAATGGGCTGACTTTATCAATGAATCAATCACACAGTGACCACCCAGATAGCTCAGCCACAGAGTTCAAGAAGAGAATATGAAACAAACTCTGACAAATAAGTAATAAAAAAACAAGAGGGAAAGACTCATTCTTGCCTGTGATTTTGCTGGCATTGCCTAAGCTACCCTATAAACTCTCATAATGTAAATATTTCAACAACGTTAACTCTAAAATGTTTCTGAAGACTTTTAAAGGGATCTTTCTCTTCTTAGTGATTTAATATGTTCTACTTTAACAAAAGTAGGGCAACGAGTCCTATGGAGACTTCTGTGACTCAAACAACTCCTATAAACTGTCTCAGAGTTTAAATTTTGCTTCATAAACTACATTACTGTTAAACTAATGAATACCAAGAAGTAAAGAATAGCGTATTTTGCTCGTTTTCAAAAAAATTTTTTTAAAGAAAGATGCCGAATAGGAGCAAAGAAGGATGAGTGGAGTTACGCAGACCTGGGTTCAAAGCCTTGGCAAGTTAATTCTCTTTCTAAATAATTGGAAAAATGTAATACTGTACCAGTTTCTGAGGCATGTGGTGAGGTCATGGATCCACTAACGTAAGGATCATCTGAGAACTTGTTGGGAAAGCATGTTTGTGGGCCTTACTACTGAAAAGAAACTCTGGAGCTGGAGGTTACAACCACCTGTGTTTTTATTAGCTCTCCAGGTGATTCTGATGCATGCTCAAGCTTAAGAAGCACTATTACAAGGAAGGAATGAAGTCATATTTTCAAAGTCCCTTCCTCAGAAAAGAGCAGCAAGTATGTTTTCAGTGATATTTAAGATACAAATTCTTTCCTTTCAAGACATGAACTGAGAGTTACTGCGTAGTAGGAGATATTTAAATACACATGGCCCTACATGCCTTCCCATTGGTCAGGTTAACATCTGACAGTGAATTGGTGGTCAGGATAAATCATGGGAAAGAAGACTTTCTCAGGTTTTAGGGGTTTTTTTTTAAGTTACAGTCGCATTCCGTTACCCAGGCTGGAGTGCAGTGACATGCTCATGGCAATCCCAGCGTCAACCTGCTGGGCTCAGGCGATCCTTCCACCTCAACCTTCCAAGTAGCTGGAACTACAGGCACAAGCTACCATGCCCAGTTAATTTTTTGACTTATTGTAGAGATGAGGTCTCACCAATTTGCCCAGGTTGGTCTTGAACCCGTGGGCTCAGGGAATCCCCTCCCAAATTGCTGGGATTGCAGGCTTGAACCACCGCACCTGGTCCTTTTCAGGTTTTATGAGTTATTTCCACTGAGCCATAATCAAGCTTTATCCCAAGTAACACTTTTCCTAAGATCCCCCATAACTTCACTCCACCACAAGACTGAAAATTGTATCATTTAGTAGAGAAAGCTGAGATATTTAAAAATATATGATGTCTTATAACCAGGAACTCAAACTGACCAAGGTCTATCCACAAAAAGCTGAAGAGTGGCAATAAAATAAGAGGAGGTGGCAAGTGTTGCAGTTAATTAGCCACCTGGCTTCTTTCCTCATTTCCTCCAAGTCTCTGCTCAAATTATAACATGGCCTGCCCTGACCACCACCCGTCTATAACACGGCAACTTGCTCCTCTCCCACTCCCTGGCATCTCTTTATCCTGCCCTACCTTTTCTTTTTTCCATAGCACATATCACATATATATCATATAACTTACTAATGTATTATGCTTACTGTTTATCTCTTCTTATCACTAGAATAAAAGCTTTATGAAGACATAGACCTTTGTTTTATTCTTGGATATATTCTGGGCACCTACAACAGTACAAGAGGCAGAGAAATCATTTAACCTGACACATAACAGCCTTAATAAAAAGCTGTGAAATGAATGGCTGGGTAATATTTAAGATATATTTTGTTATGATAAAACTGTTTTTGTCACAGAAGAATATTCTTACCTAAAAGGTTGGAAAGTATGCATTTTACTTATCTGAGGATTTAAAAGGAAAGAGTCAAGATCAACACTGACTACTGTTCAGTAAGACCACATACCGATATCACATACTCGGTCAACATTCATAGATTGCCTGCCTATATACAGAATTCTAAGAAATGGCAATTTGGGCATGAATTCCAAAAGAAACAAAATATAATTTCTCTTCCCAGGCAATTAACAACCCAATCAACAGTCTGCAATCCATAAACAAAACACTAATCAACAGTTTTACTGCAAATTCATAACCAGTTCATTTCTATCTTCCAGCAGATGGCTGACCAAAACCGTACTTTGTTGATGTTTTTAACAAATTTTCCACAACGAATAATCATACTCAAATGCTCTTGTCTTTGCTTATGGATAGGGTTGCTAGCACATTCTATCTAAGGACATCTACCTGATTGTGTTCCAGGAAAAGAACTGAATTTTCTCTATTCTGATGACCTTCAACTCTTCCCTATTTCAAATGTTCAAATACTTCCACTTGTAAAGTTCGGCCAAGTTCACAAACTATCTGGCAAAACAACAAAATACAAAAAGACCTGGGACCTTGGCAAGGAAAGGAATGAAGGTTAATGCTATGTTTGAACAATTCCTTCCTCTCCTCTACTAGGTTCAAAGTCTTTCTTTTAACTACTAATGCACCATGGAAGCAATATAGCCCAGTGGTTCAAAAACGTAGACTCTAAAGGCAGAGAGCTTAGGTTTGAATCCTAACTCTGCCACTTACTCCCTTCTACTGACTTCTTGTTTTAGCTTCCTCCCTGTAAAATGGTAAACACAAGAGTGCCTTCCTCATTAGTTTACTGTGAAGATTAAACAAACAGGCCAATATATCTGTAAAGCCCAATAATCCTTCATGTTTACCACTATTATTAAACCCTCTGAATATTACCACTAACTTTTACACACCCAGAATTTACTTTAACAATGTACTTCAACAAAATCCATTATGATTAACAAATTTCAGATTTATTAAGGAATAAAGCACAAGCTATAACCTGCTTTATTAACTCACTCAAGAAACTAACAAGAAAGATGGTCAGTGTATGGTAAGCCCAGTAACCTTTCAAAAATAAGAATTATGGCTAAGCGCGGGGGCTCAATTTTTTTTAAAAATTGGAGTCTCACTCTGTCACCCAGGCTAGATGCAGTGGCACACTCACGGCCACCCCAGCCTCGATCTGCTGGGCTCAGGTGATCCTTCTGCCTCAGCCTTACAAGTAGCTGGAACTATAGGCGCATGTCACCAAGCCCGGCTAATCTTTTTATTTATTGTAGAGATAAGGTCTCGCCAAGTTGCCCAGGCTGGTCTCAAACCCATGTGCTCAGGCGATCCTCTCACCTTGGCTCCCAAAGTGCTAGGCTTATGGGCATGAGCCACCGTGCCCAGCCCAAATAAATTTTTTAAATATAAAAGGACAAGTGTCAATATCACATAACAAGAAATTAGGAAGCCATTAACATACCTTGAGTTAGAAAGACTGACACCGTAAAACTGTATCTCTAAAACACAGCTTTTTATAGGACATTTTAGACAAGAGACTGAAAGTAGAAAACTAGCAAGAAACTTGCACAGCAGAAAACTGTGCAATAAGCCAGGCAATAGGTCAATAAAGGTTTAGATTAGAGGGTGAAATTGAAAAGTAAGGGGTAGACAGGTCATATTAAAAGTCTGAGAGGGATGAGGAGCACCAGGATGCTGGAGGTAGAAAGGGACTTCCAGGCTTTCTGCAGGAGGGGATAGAAGATGAGCTTACATTTATAATTTAGGTGTTCGTGGGGTTCAATTGAAAAGATTCCTGTAGAGCAGGAAGAGGCAAACTACCACTCAAGGGCCAAGTCCAACCGGTAGCTTGTTTTCGAGAGGCTATGAGCCAAGAATGGCTTTTTCATCTTTAAAGTAAAAAGTATAAAGGGCTGTAAAAAACAAAACAAGCAAAAATATGCAGAAGAGACCTATATGACCTGCAAAGCCTAAAATACTATCTAGCCCTTTACAGAAAAAGTTTGCCTACCTTTGTTGTAAAGCAATATCAAAGCAGATTTCAAACTAAGCTGGAACTGATGGATAACAAAAAGGTTAAGGGTAAAACCCATGATTCCACTTTATTCCTTACTCTGTTGCCTTAAGAGAAGAAAGAGTCTGTTCCCCACTGCATCTACTTAATCCTTAATGTGGTTAAGTTAGTAAAAGTATCGATGCTCACTAAAAACGAATCCTCCCCAGCACTGCAAACACCAGGCCTAGAGTCCACTTTGAGCATTTAAATGACAAGAGCCAGTTCATCCAGTTCCTCTATGTCCTTCATCTTCTTCTGTCAAAAATAAATCTATAATCTGAGTGATTTGTATAAAAAACTAGTTCTTTAAAAAGTGTTAACTGTAGATTAAAAGAATAATAATTAAATGCTCCTCCAAAAAAATATACTTGTGGAACAAAAAGTCATTCTTTCCATTTCTAAAATCACAAAGTAATATACTAAATCATAAAATGTTCTAAATAAGGACTAAACAAACACTTCAAATATATCATCGTGTGTGTGTGTGTGTGTGTGTGTGTGTGTGTGTGTGTGTATGTGTAGGCATATATATTTGTGTGTGTGTGTATATATATATACACACACACATATACGTATATGTATACTACACATATAACACCTTTCACCTTAAGTTTTAAGTGAAGGCTATCACAATCTTTCAGAGCCAAATATCTGTAACATAAAAATGCTATTTAGTTTCTTACCTTTCAGGAAAGCGAGTTAGTTAGGGCAAAAGTCGCTAAACATGTTGATAGCAACAACAAAGGAGACCCATCAATATCCAAAAACTAAATGCATATAACCTAGGTTTGAGGTAGGATTGAACATAAAGGAAATTAAGACCCAAATGGCAGTCTAACAGAGCCAGTTTAAGAGACATTGAACTAGTCCAAACCACAGCAGGTAGAGCAGAAATTACCACCATGGTATGGGAGTCAAGAGAACAGACTCTGGAGTCAGGTAGACCTGTGCTTGAATCCTGGCTCCACCTTCCCCTACTGTCGAGCAAGTTACTAAACCAAGCCTCAGTTTATTCATCCGTAAAAACAGATAAAACTACCACCTAAATCACTTATCTGTAGTATCTGGTATAGTGCCTGACACATTAGCAAGCATATGATGACTTTTCACTAAATTATTGTTATAGTTTGTATAACGCTCTGTGTTTAATCAATACAGGCATGACTGATAATATGGAAGGGCTGAGGAGCAGGGTACAGGAGACTGTCTAGACAAAGTACCAGTCAATGTCAGGAATGGCCAACACTAAACAGTCAGTAGACCAAGTTCCATCACCAAGTGAATCTGACAGAATGAGATGATTCAAACAGGCAGGCAAGCTGACACGAAGGTGAATCAGCAGCAGGTGGTGAAACTCAGCTTTTAAGATTTAGTCATTAGAATTAGAAAGAATCAGAACTGTTATTGAATTTTTCAGAACTGATTGTCTATGCAGATATCTAGTTGACTTGTGGGTCATGACAAACACCCCTTGTAACCTATATTTATTCATTCGTTAAGCCTTATGCAGATTTTCTAATGCAACTATGCTATTACCAACATACCATAATGTAAATTTTATTCTTAACTGCCGGGGAATTTCTGTGTGTGCTACTTATAAAGCATCAAATAAGGGGAAAACCCATATATTCAAAAAAGAAGTACAAAAAAAGGGAAATACATTTTTTTTTTAAACTGTATGGAGATTGTTAAGTTATTTTTTAAAATAATTCAAACTTGGAGCATGATAGTTAAAAAAATAAAACTTGTTTATCAAGTTGTATCAAGGCGAAGGATGGCTTAGAAGAAAGTGAAAAGACAGCAAAAGTGGTAATTTAGAAAAGACTATCAAAATCAGAATTTGTTTTCCCCAGAAAAAAAGTTATGTCATCTAAAATTATAAAAAGTCATTTATACCAAAAGGACAGCAGCAATAAAATCAATGGTTTCACATCAGTTTCCATAGAGCACAAACCACATAAGCAAATTAGTTTTACTCTGGCACTAAAAAATAATTGTTAGAGATTCAATAGGTTGCGTCTGAGAAAATACTTCTTTTCTAAACTGTCTTTAGTTTCTAGCAGATAGGAGACTCTCAAGTCTAGAAGAAAAGCTCAGGCAGTATTATATGCTCCCGTAGACTTTCCTATTTCTGTAGCATTCACTGGAAATGATAGTCTGCAGTAAGAAGAGGGTTTTAATCTAAACACTCTGATTAGAAAAACGTATGCTTAAGCCTATAACAAAATCTGCCTGGTTATAGGAATCTGACTATACAGACTGAAAAGGGTATTTTTATAATTTCTTTATTCAGAAAGAGAAAAAAAATCTCACTCCAGGAAAAAATAGTGTGCTTATTAATTAGCAGGGTAATAATTAGATCTATAAAACAGAAAAATTAGTACAAATCCAAGTCACCTAAGTCTACCTTGAAACAGACTTCCACCCCTTAAATGACAGTATCGGCAATTATTATTTAGCCATTTCAATAAAAAGTACTATTTTCTATAAAGATAAAAGTTTCAATCACTTCAGAAGTTCCCTATTGTTCTAAATCCAGCCACCATAACCTTCAGTGATATGAAGCTATACTACCTTGCCTTCCCAACAACATTTCATAACGCTCAGCTAAAAAATATTTCTCCAAAGATCATAAAACAGCAGTAATAACATTAAGTGATGTAGTAAACGAACTGTCATATTGCTAGCAGGAGAGTGCATCTCCCTTTGTAGGTCAAATAAAGTCAGGAGCAAAGCATGCCTATGGAAAAGCAAGACAAGCCAAGCAAAACCACAAGAGAAACACGGTGGGAAACTTTCATTTGGAGTTTATGGCAATTATTTACACCTATAGATTTGTAAAATTATATTCAAATAAGCATTATGGAGTAGAATGGATGTTTTACATAACATTTCAAGAGAAAACACGTGGCTACCCAGTGATGTCAAACTAGCATGGCTGCCTCCGCTTCTGCTCCCACCCTCCAAGTGCGTGAGCAAGTCTCATTACTGACTTTTTACTTGTAAGCAAAAACTATGTATCTGAACAAAGTTTGTTTGAAAGCAAATCCAATCATCCCACAAAATTTTTAAGGATGACAAACCAACCAATAATTATTAAGCACTTACCAGGGCAACAATGAAAGCATGCCTGTCTTTGCTTGTCTTGGGAACTGCTGAAAAGAGCCTCTTAGAGTTCCAGGACCTTATGTCCAAGTTCCTGCCAGGTCTACTGCCAGCCAGCTCTTCAACTCAGCAACAGAAAACAAAGCTAGTCTTCCTTCCACAAAATCAGCTGCCCATCTAATTTCTGCAGTATTAAACAACATTCTCCCAGACTCACGAGCTGCAAAACCTTGGGTCACTCTTAAATACCTGCTCCTTCTTTGTCATCTATACCCTGCTAACCACTTTATCCTTCAGAATCATCACAGCATCTTTTGCATTCACTCCTTTCTCTCTATCCCCAGGTAAATACCCAGGATAAGGCACTTGACCTTAACTCCCCACTCAACTACAGCAATAGCCTCGTAATTACTTTTCCTGTCTCCAGTTTCTCCCTACCACATACCACCACCAGCAGACATGCCACCACTAGGAGTTACAGTGGTACCTTCTCTTGTCTGTGACTTTCTCTCAAACATTTTAAAACCTTATACCTGTTAGCAACAATATCTTGGCTTTCCTAAACTTGGGAATCATGGTGTTCTAGATTACTGGGCTTTATAGATACCCAAAATTTATTCTTTTGGCAATAAGTTTTATTTCAGTACCTTTGAATATATCATATTTGTCCTGCCTTCTCAAAAATCAAATAAATAGTGAATGCTTTTTCTTGATGACCTTGGGTCATTATCATTACAAGAATATACAAAAGTATAAAAAATAATATTCATAAAAACAAGCAAAGATACTGCTAAGGTCCCAATCTGGCTGGCTCTCACATTACAACTGCTACTTCTGATATACCCCATGTGTTTACACAACTTAAATTCTATAGTGTCTATTTGGGTTGCCTGGAAGCCTTTTTTGCTAGCCTCCTGGCCTAAGGTTATGCTTGCAATTGATAACACTGACTGATAACCAAACACCAAACAGGTGAGGTGTACCTAGATTTAACCTTATTTATAAAGTCTTGCCTTGCCAAATTATTTAAAAATTCATGAAAGGCAGTGACTCTTTTCATGCAGTCTATATTTCCTGTTACTCCTAGCTACTGTTGCATCATCATATAGCTCATGAAATCACACAGAACTTGTTTTTTTTTTTTTTTAATTAGCTGGAAAATAAGTATACTTACAAACGCAAGTCTTTAACCACAATAAATGGCATGCCGAGTTTGTTAAAGAAAAGCCAAAGAGAATTTAAGTTGTTGCATGAAAAGCACCAAAGGTTTACATATCTCTTTTTCTTATATTTATGTATATGTATATGCATACATATTTGGCCTCAAGTGCAGCCTTCATCAATCAGAACTTCCCCAACCACAGAACTAACAAGCTGCCTGAATAGGGACCAGGGATCTGAAGCATAAAGAAGCAAAAGCCAGATCGCACAGGAACTTGAAGACAAAATGTTTGGCACCTCAGGACTAGACATCAGAGGTGCAGAAGGTTTTACTGCTGTGTAAGAACACACTGATGAAGAATGGAGGGAATTGGTGCCCCTAGTACACCGGCATCATCCCAGCAGAGAACAAAATCAGTATTTTACCTCTGCAAAAAATCTTTTTTAAAAACAGCCTAGAGCCAGTGCAGTGGCTCATGCCTGTAATCCCAGCACTTTGGGAGACCAAGGCAGGAGAATTGCTTGAACTCAGGAGTTCCAGACAAGCTCGGGCAACACTGTGAGAACTCACCTCTTCAAAAAAATAAAAAATTAGATGGGTGTGGTGGCTCACACCTATAGTCCCAACGACCTGGAAAGCTGAGGCGGAAGGCTCACCTGAGCCCAGGAGGTCAAGGCTGCGGTAAGCCATTGCCACTGCACTCCAGCCTGAGGGACATAGAAAATTCTGATAAAAATTCAGAAATTTTACAAAATCTGAGATGTATTTATCTGTTTGGTTCTTCAAAAACAAAAGTATTGCTTTATGTTTACTCAAAAACAAGTCTATCATTTGATCAATATAGTTAAACACACATACACACAGCCATCTGAGATATTTTTCTTTTTTTCTTTTTTTTTTTTTTTTTTTGAGTTGGAGTCTCACTCTGTCACCCAGACTGGAGTGCAGTGGCCCCTCCCCGCCACCGCAGCCTCAGCCTCGACCTGCTGGACTCCAGCGATCCTTCCGCCTCAGCCTTCCAAGTAGCTGGAACTACAGGCGCGTGTGCTACCACACCCGGCTAATACTTTGATTTATTGTAGAGATGAGGTCTCGCCAAGTTGCCCAGGTGGGTCTCGAACCTGCAGGCTCAGGCAATCCACTCACCTCAGCCTCCCAAATCGTGGGATTACAGGCTGAGCCACCAAGCCGGCTCTGAGATATTTTTCAAACAAGGATTCTCAATACAAAAATGCCACCTACTTATATGGAAATGTTCAATGCTATTGCCTGTTTCTGTGGAAACAAACAACAAAGTCTTATACTTACCAATGCTTAAGAAAAGAAATTAAATAGCATAGTTCAAGATTCTAAAGTATTTTCAGTTCATCCTGCCCTCCCACCTCCCCAAGTGTGTTCATCTGACATGGTATCAATGCGGCTTTCCCTGTTTGGTTTATTGCCTTGACACAAAGCCTTGATGTGGCTTTGTTTAATTTAGCTTTATGGGCTTCCCTACCACAATGTTAATATCCCAGTGTTGGCAAATAAAGCAAGCCACCTCAATAGCAGGTTAAAGCTGTTTTTTGGTTTGTTTTGTTTTTTAACTCTCTCCTTATTTGCTAGCACCAAGATGGAAAGGCCTGGTAAAACTGGTTCTCTTTACACAATAGAGAAACAGATATGAGAGGACAAACAGATAAAAGAATAAAAGAAATTATGTATACAATTAAACATGCTAAAAAGAAAAAAAGAATGTTATTTAAAATTTCAGACACTCCCCCAAAGATCATTTTTTTAATGCACATTGCAATTTTTTTAAAGCTTAGACCAAAAAAAAGCAGGAAAACAGTGGGTGGCAATAGCCAAGATATTCTGGAAGCTTCTATATGCCTGTATTCCATATACAGATAACTGAAGTTAACCACATTTCAAAAATGGAGAGCAATCTGTCAAGCTAAAAAAAAAAGGGGGGGAGGGAAGGTATTCTGCATAAACCACTTTTTCTCTGGAATCTGTAATACCCTGTTTTAGGTTTATCCATACAATAAAAGAAAAAAAAAAAGGTGTGCCTATCAAGAGCTTGGTATGGTTATTTTTTAAACTCAAGACTGATACTTTTAAAAACATAAGCTGTTCAAGTTTTAATTACAATTTATGGTGACACACCTTAGTAGACTTAAATGAGAACAGCTCCTTGGTTTAAGAAAAAAAACAACTCTTACTACCTATTTATTTCTGAAAGTACACTTGAATTACAAAAAATGATGCTCTATTATAAACAGCATACAAAAGGAAAAAGTGTTTACCTTTTGCCAGAAGACTTAATTCCAATATAAACTGAAAAGGGGAAGGACTGATTTCATTTTTGACTAGTCCCTGGTAATTACGGTAGGATTACACACACACTGCAAGTCTTGCCTAGTCTTGGCTGTCTCTGACAATAGACATCCTTCCCTGTTCCCACTATTGCAGTCCTGCTTTACCACCTTGGCTTCCTGAACTCCCAGTATCCGGCTCATAAAGAAAAACGTAAGTGTGCCAAACTACACAACACCTGGGCAGTGTAAGCCGATCCACCTCCCAAAGACACAGCCTAGGGGTTCTTTGTTAACAACCAATTCAAAGGAAGGAATTTAAAGAAAACAAACTTAAGAGGACCTCTCTGTTGCTGAGCCTCAGGAGACCAAAGCTTCAAACAGAAAATGCTATTATTATAGCTTATTGACATATTATTGAAAAAATTAAATAATATGAAATGTTTATGACAGGAGAATACTGAATGAATACTGTGCCAACGAGATCTGATAAAACTAGCAATACTCTCCCAAAGGTAGGAGACTTGACCAAAACTCTGACAAAGCAAGAGCTCTCTTAACCAAGTTCCACTAAACCAAACCTCCAGATTAATCACACATCTCTATTCCTTCAGTAAAATATACCAGTGAAATTCCTGACACTGTGGGAACTGCCCTCCTCCAGAATGGACAGCATATTTCTATCTCCTAATCCCCAGCCCCTACTGAATGGTGGGTTTAAAACAAATCTGTAATGCTAATTGTACTTGTAATTATACCAACTTTTATGTAGATCAGTGAAATATTTAAAAAAGTAAAGTTATTTTTATAGAAGTTAAATTGAATTATTTGGAGAAGCTCAATAAAGTGAATCAATTAATAAAAAATATTAAAATAGGTTTGGGGAGAAACTGTAAATGAAGGATGGGGATGATGAAAAATCTATACCTTGGTTCTGAAACAAGAACTAAAATAACAATTCCATTCTTGATTCCATCAGCCTCGGAATATTACACTAGAAATCGCTGCTCTTTGCTCCCTTCAGTTCCATCCTTCAAAATGTTGCTTTAGAGGCATCCTACTCTCTCTGCCTCTATACAAAGTCCAGCGTGAGGAAAATATTAAAAATTACCTTAAGCATTTTATATTCTGCTTTGACCAGCTTTTTCAATTAACTGACTAAAGATTCGTTCTAATTGTGTTAGAGCAGTGGCTTTACACTAAATAAAGTTAGCATAAACCACTGCAAGGCACAAAGACAAATGTCATTACTTCTTTGACACAACTAGCAGCTTTTAGAAGAGGCAGTTCAGTAAGAAAAAGACTGTGAGTAGAAAGGCCACCAGGGCCCTTTCTCCAAATTACTTCTACCAAGTATAGCTACTATTAAGGGTAGGAGGTTAGGACAGCCTTAAAGTGTGGATATAAAAAAGTCAATGACTTTTTACTCATCTGTTTTATAAACAGCATTCTTAAATTAGAGATGCTTTCTCTCTAATATTGATCAAGAGAATCGGATTAAATGAAAAGTCTGTTGCAAAAAGAGAAGACAAGCCGGGCTCGGTGGCTCAGCTGTAATCCCACGCCTTTGGGAGGCTGAGGTGAGTGGATTGCCTGAGCCCTTGGGTTCGAGACCCGCCTGGGCAAGCGAGACCTCATCTCTACAATAAATCAAAAAATTAGCCAGGCATGGTAGCGTGCGCCTGTAGTTTCAGCTACTTGGAAGGCTGAGGCGGAAGGATTGCCGGAGCCCAGCAGGTCGAGGCTGCGGTGGCCGGGAGCGGCCACTGCACTCCAGTCTGGGCGACAGAGTGAGACTCCAACTCAAAAAAAAAAAAAA
>CAUYQG010245892.1:0-16457 GCA_963574415.1 Tarsius wallacei
ATTGCTATATTGATGACCTATTGAGATAATATGTTAGATACATTGGAGTAAATAAATTATGAAAACTAACCTCACCCAGAAATCCCCATTCTGGGAAAATACCTGGAGGAACTCAAGTCACTCTATGAAGAAGATACCTGCCCACACATGTTTATTACAGCATTATTTATAATAGCAAAAACACGGAATCAACCGTGCTGCCCATCAAAAGAGGACTGGATTTTTTTTAAAGTGGTGTATATACATGATAGAATATTATGCAGCCACAAGGAAGGACAAAATTATGAACTTCGCAGCAACTTGGATGGACTTAGAGTTTGTAATACTGAGTGATCTATCACAGAAACAAAGAACTGAGTACCACATGTTCTCACTCATAAGTGGACCTTGAACAATTATCATAACACTATAAGAAGGGGAATGGCAGTACTGGGAAACTGCCTGGGGGGTGGCGGGGGGGGCAGGTGTACCTGCATAATGAACGTTTGTATACCTAACACTGAATGTACCCCACGTCTTCAAAATAAAAAAAAATAAAAATAAAAAAAGAAATTTAGGAAAAGAGAGACATTGAAGAGAGCCTTTATAGACGCTTGAGAGATGGGCAAGTGTGTTAACAGACATGGAGGTGGTGGCTGGGGGCAGAGCTTTTCTTTTAGCTCCACAGAGGTCACAAGAAGGTTTTCCTCAGACCGTCTCATTTACCTTGATAGCTCTGCACGGGAAACAACACAGGCATCATTAGTCGTAGCTTAGAGGCAAGAAGATGGAGAATCTGAGGCATTAAGCTACTTGCCTACCTCATGGTTGACAAAGCAGAGGTCAGAATTTATTGTATTGAACTTCTGGTCCAGTGCTTCACAGTAATAGATGTGTAACAGGTATTCTGCCATCTGTTTAATTAATCAGTGTCAGATCCTTTCTTTTGGTAGCCTGCATTTTAGTGACAAAGAAGACAGTTTGGTTCTCAGGACAGAGGAAAATTAATATTTGTTGAGTATCCACTTGGTGCCAGGTACTGCACTAGACACTTCACATTACCTCATTTGATTTTATCCTCACAAGGAACCAACTATAGTGACCTCCAGGCTCCTGTTTTATGTACTAGGCAACTAAGCCTAAGAGTAGCAAAATAATTTGGGCAAGGTCTTTCAACAAGCAAGATTTAAATTACACTTTACATCCAAGCCCCATGCTCTCTCCAGAGCACTGTGTAGAGATGCCCAGGAAGGGACCATGGGAGTGAGGGGTGGGATATAAGGAAACACAGATACTTAGAACACGTGGCTCATAGCTTGTCCCATAATCACACTTTTAAAAAAGTTATCCATATTGAACAGACATGGAAACTAAAATAAAAGCCATTTGATTCCTTTCCCAGCCAAGTAAAGACTGAGACCCCAGGCCCCTGAGTTTTTGCCATCTCTGCGTCATCTTCATTTCAGAAGCATCCCTCCCTAATACATCAGCAAACTTCCTCTGTCCTCTTTGTGCTCTTTTCCCCATCATCATCATCAGTCATTTAATCGTCTTGATGCTTTGAGAAAGTGATTATGAGGTTGGTTGACTGATTTCAAAAACAACAAGCTAATTATCTCAGTATGATAGATGAGACCCCTTGGGGCTATAGAGAAGAACTGGCAGGATCAGACTGCAAATGCACGGTCGCTAGTGACTTGCAGGGCTCCCTCTGACAAGTAGGGGGTGTCCGGCTTGCTAGAGAAACAGTCATGGGGTGAAACATTTTGCTTCTACGCTTATCTCCACCTGTACAGGTGTGGAGGCTCTAGCCAAGATAGAAAAACCATCAAGGAAGGGACCTTGAGAAACAGATTTAGCAGAAATGTCCACCTGCCACAAGCCTGTCTACACAGAGCCTGCCCTGAGGGGGCTGCCGGGTCAGTATGACTGGCATGGTTTTGTGAGATTCACATCCGGTCCGGTCGTGGATAGAGCTCAGTGTTCACTGCACCTTCTCCTGCACAGCTCTCACTCCCACGGCTGCCTCAGAGACCACCTATTTGCAGGAATTGAGTTCTGTTTATTAAGTTAAAGTCTTTCTTTGTCTAAATAAAAGAAATAAAGTGAGGTTTTGGCTAATAACAGCCATCGTTGTTGGGGAAATTTGGTCCCTGCCCCATCTGTCTTGTCTATTTTTACATGGTAGTTATGAGGATCAAATGATCCGTCAGGTACCATATTTAACAGAGTCTGACACACAGAAAGCCCTTAGTGAACGTTGGTTCCCGTTACTGTAATGAGAATTAGGCTATTCTGGAAGGCAGTTTGAACTTTTACCCTTATTCCTCAGCCAGGGGAGCCAATATAGAAAGAAACGAGTGTACATACTCCAAAATTAAATATAGAGTTGGGATGTGTGCTATTGCTTGCTGTGGAGCTTGGAGCTGGTCCCTCATCATCACATGCCTTAGGGGTCTGGCAGCCTGTATCTGTTCATTGTGTCCTGATGACATGAAGTAGACAAAGCAGTTCTTTCTTGTCACCCAAGAACAATGCTCCAGGTTGTCCTTTTGCTGCAGAGAGCCTTGTAACTTTATTCTCAGTGACCCCGACAGCATCCTTGTTCTAGCAAAACGAAGCCAAAGTGGTACCTACTTCATAGCCTGGGCCAGAAATGTACCGCGGAAGCACAGAGAAATTAACATGATGAATTTTCTAAAAGTCTACTTGGAGTCCATGGACTTAACTTTCTTTCTGACCTTCACTGCTAATAGGCAGTAGATATTTAGCTACTTTATAATTCAGACCAGATTTTTGGCCTAGAAGAAGCTCTAGGGCAGAGAGCACAGAGGCCTTGAAGCCTTTCCCAGTAAATCTTCCCAACTAAAACTAGAAGGTGTTATTGTGCCACCTGACCCCTGACGTAGGAAGGTTCCTTTTTCCGCTAGCAATCAGGACAGTCATCAAAAAGGCCATAAAGTTGCCACAGCTCATCTCCTCGATGTAAATGATTAGTGATGTGCAATGATGCTTTGATAATGGCCATTTAATACTCACCGTAGTCAGTTACTGGTGGGATTTTGAGGTTTTGTTATATTTCTTCAGTCTCAGGTTTTATTCTTAGGAAAAGCAAGTTGGGTAGCATTGAAATCAAGCATTAAAATGTGGTGGTAAAATTCTTGGTGCTCATCAATTTAACCCGATGAAGCCTTAGATTTTCATTTGTCATTTTAATAAACTAAAACAACCCTTTAAAGAACTGAGTGAGTCAGATAAAAATAGAATCTTAGAATTTTAAGCCACAAGTGACTTGACTTCACAGAAGTAGACAGAGACAGAGAGGTAGGGTGACTTGCCCAAGGTCACACAGCCAGAGCTGGAACAAAGGACTCTTATGCCCTACATGCTACTCTCATTGCTATACTACACTTACATTCGTTTTCTTCAACATGAATTTTATATTGCTAATTTCATTTTATTGGTGGAGAAATCAAGGCTCTGGGAAAATGAGTAACCTGCTCAGCTGAGAGTCAGAAAAAGAACTAAAACTTTATGATTTTTCAGGATTTTATTTCTGAATGCATTTCATGGTTTATTAAGAGAGCATCAAGACAGTATAATATAAATTCAAAGCATTAATAAAGATAACTATTTTTCTGAGTTTTATGAAGCTATTGAAAGTAAGCAGCTTTAAGGTGGTAAAGCAGATGGGTTTAGATTCCAACAGTGTAGGTTTGAATCCCAGCTCTGACATTTACTAATTGTGGGGTGCCAGGCGTGTCTCTTAGCCTCACTAAGTTTTATTTTCCTAAACATAAAATGAGAATAATAATAGTTTCCAGCTCATGAGTGGGGGCAGGGAGTACAAGGATCCAATAAAATTGTGCTCCGTTTAATGTCCTGGTACCTGGAAGTTTGTATACCTCTCAGCTTTTGAAGTGAGTGTACAAAGCATAGGTCATAAGAACTTTATCTCCACATTTATCATTTTGGATGCTTTCAGCAAACAAGCAACAAAAAGCCCAAAGTAGCCAATAAAGGATTTCATTTACTAACACCTGTCAGCTTAGAGAGGGAGCCAACCACTGAGCTAAGCTTATTCAGTGGCCCTGCTCACTCTCCACACAGTCATCTTCTTGCTCCATGTCCCCACCGTGCCCTCAGGATGACAGTAAGCTGATGATTCAGTTTGGAGCCTCATACATCATTACATGTCCAAGAGAAAAGCAAGAAAGTTTCTCCCACCCTGGTATTCCAAGCAGGGATCCTGAGATCACTTTTGATAGGAGACTTTTGCCACAGGCAAACCCAGAAACCAATGGGTATGACCTAGAAAATAGAACATGCTAGTTGACTTAAGTCAACAGGACCCATTTTTGAAATGAGGTCAGAAGCATGGGCTGTAAGGTGGAGAGGCAGAAACCCATACAAAACCAGGGCTGTGTTAAGAAGGAAGAAGTGACCAGTGGGTGCTGGGTATGTGGTCAGTAATATTCATTCTGCATGATGGTTATCATCTTCAACATCTTTAGTTTACCCAGTGGTTATTGTTGAGATCCAACCACTTCTAGCCCTTTCTAACTCTTGATGTTCAAAGAGGGGAGGGAGGGAAAGCTGTGTTCTAGGAACTAGAATCTGTGATCTGGGCGTGTTTTCCAATGGACCATAGCAGTTCTGCAGTGGGTACTTTCTGTGCTTCGTGTTGGTTCTGGCCTGACAGGAGCTCTGGGCCTTATTGGAACAGACCTCAGTTATATCAACAACTCTACTATTTACTCTGCTTGCTTCAACAATAACATAGATAATTGGATCTCTCTGAGGTCCTGACTTCTGTGGGCACATTTGCAGTGGCTTTCTCACTAGGACTCTCTAGTCTGATTTGTAGCTTCAGAAAAGAATCAAATATCTTCAAACCAAGACTCTCTGTCAGTTGGAGTATATTAGTTTTCTGCTGTAACATACTATCACAAACAACACAAATTGGCTGTCTTATGGTTCTGAAGGTCACAAGGCTAAAATAGGCTAGTAGAGCTGCGCTCTTCTGACACCTCTAGGGCAGAATCCATGTCTTGCTTTTCTCAGCTTCTGGCGGCCTCCTGCTCTTTTAGGCCAGTGAGCGGCCCCTCCTGTGATAGTATCACTCCAACCCTGCTTCTGTCATCTCAAGTCCTTCTCTGACTCAAACTTTCCTGCTTCCCTCTTAGAAGGACCTTTGTGATTACGCTGAACCCTGAATAATCCGGGATAATCTCCCTATCTCAAAATTTTTAACTTGATCACATCTGCAAAGTCCCTTTTTGCCATGTAAAGTAACATATGCATAGGTTCTGGGGATTAGGGAATGGACATTATGCAGCCTGCTACAGGGAGAAATGAAAGCTGAGGTCAAAATACACTTGGAAATGATCTACCACCTGTTCACGCCTCCAGAACATTTACAGCATACCACAAGCTGACTTTTTAATCACCTAGAATTTAAAACTAAGTGTACATAATTTAGATGCACATAATTATTTTTCCTTTCCCATTGTAGTGTGAGCATCGTAAATTGCTTTCTAAGTTTAACCTAAGTACAGTGCAATCTTGTTTGCTCCCTCTTCTCAATGTAATTGGAAGACTTTTCCTTCCAAACTGACCCAGATTTAAGAGCACTTACAAAAATATAACACCAGCATAGGTTTGAGATCTGTAACCTGCAGGGATTTGCTTTGCCGGTGTCCAACATCTACTCTTTGATAATAAGTATGTACTTCATTGCATGACGGCCACTTGGATTGTGGTCTAAATTTAGAGGAGAAAAGAAAAGATTCTTTCCAAACCCCCACAGCCTAAAACTTTAAACCTGCACCATGAGAATAAGTGACCTTTCCTTTGTGGCAGTTGGCATTGCAAAACTGGCAATTTGACTGTTTAAAAAGGAGTTATACCAACTACAGTAAGAGAATATTGTAAGGCTCGCACATGGTGATTCTGCGGTTCTGAAGTCGGAGGAGCAGGTTACAAAATGGCAAGTGGAAGGGAGTAAACAACTTAACAATAAGTGATACCTGAGCCCCAAAATGATGGACTAACGCACGCTCTAATTTAACTCTAATCCTTTGTTATTATGCAGAATGTCTGACTAGTCCCCAAATCAGGTTGTGGGTAGCTGTTTTTTTAAAGTACCCTTCAAACATCAAGTCTTCCTAAACAATACAGAGCCTTGGAAATACTTCTGTTCTGAGTTAGCCTGAACAGTCATTTAAAATACAGCTTATAGATGATACATTTGATATCATTGCCTAACTGTGACTACCCCTAATTACACTAATTGCAAAAGTGGAGTGAGTTGGAATGTTAATAATAATCTCATAAATGAAGCCATTTATAATTATCAAGGAAACCATCTGTACACGACTAGCTTCCCTAAGACATTCTGTTTTAAGAGGATTTGCTTTATTTCTCATCAGAAAGCAAGTGCTTGACTGCATACCTTTCTTTTTCCTTTTTGAAAAGAACATTATAGCTTTCTAAAAATCCCATGAGCAGAGCCATCCAGCGCACTTGACAAGGTCCTCTTGAAACTCCACTAACTCGGTGGATGAAAATCTTAGAGTTGCAACAAGGTCCGTTGAAGCATCTCTATTATGTGTGGTGAAGGTTCTGAGTGGGATAGCATGGCACGCACATGTGTGTACACGTGTGAGTGTGTGTGTAAAAGAGTAAGATAGAGCCATATATTATGGCAGATAGTAGATTCAACCTTTCCTCCTCAACCTCACCTTACTTCTGGTGGCTGTTCCACATTGGGAGTCTCATTTCTTATGAATACTAGAGTATTTTTTATTCATTAAAGGGCAGCATTTCCAAAGGTAAACCTAGAAAAGCAACAGAAATAAAATCATTATTTAGTTGCAACTGTTTCTTATGTATGTATCTCCTTTTACCTATAAAAGAGATTCAAATGTATCTCAAGAAATAGCTCCCTTTGCTATTTGAAAATCCTAAAATTGTCAGTGTTCCCCCATGGATACCATGGAAATAAAAATAAAAATTATTTTGTAAGGGACTACATGTGTGAATCAGCTCTTGAAAGAAATTCGCATTCCAAAATAGTCATGACAAAGACTAACATCTTTTCCATCAGATCACTTCTGATATCCCTTGGAAGGCCCCTCTTAACTTCATGTTAGAGCTTTTTCTTCCCTGCTTCTTTACTCTCTCTGTAGTGGGGACCTATTCCAGAAATATAAAGAACCTCAGATAAAGGAGCCATTAGAAGAAAAATAAGAAAGGGAGATTTTATTGTGTCTCTTCTCTAATTGCTTTTGAGTGTATATATTACTATAGGAGTTGTATCTGCTTATGAATTGTCTTATTTCCTAAGTATCTTAGATAACACAATTTTATCCATTATTTTACACTTTATTCTTCAATAAATGCTTCACATTTATTATTTAGTTTCCTCAGCTAGGCTGCTGTGGGTAATAGCTGTATCTTGAAATCGTTTCATAAAAAGTGCTTACCTCAACCTTGGGCATGTAACAGATACCCAGAAAAAGCCCGGCCCGTTAAAAATCTAACTTCCAAGTGGCACAACTGGAGGTAACACAGCTACTCCCAAGAGGATAGGCAGAAACTTGTCAATGAGTTATTTCTTAAGTCCTAGGCATACATTGACTCCAGGGCAAAACCTTCTGTACTTGACAGCCCTGCTTTTCCAGCATTAATGAGAGCAAAGTCCTTGATGAGGGGCCAGCTAATGATGGGACAAAGAATTAAGTGCCTGCCTCTCCAGCCTGAAGCCCACTTTTTCCGTGTACCCCTTGCAGAGGTAGCAGAGCAGGCTACAGAAGGTCATGTATCCTTGGTGTGACACAGGCCCAGCTCCCTCCTTGCTCTGTAGGTGACTCACCTTAAACCTAAATTAAGGGAAAGGAAAGTGTTTGGAGCCCTTCAGCCTAGCAGGGTACCCTTGAGTGATAGATGAATAATGGCTAGGGCCCTTGACTGCTAGGATTCAATTTTCAAAATGATGACTCTTTAATCCTCACTTTATTTATCAGTGTGAGGTGTCATACTCTTCTTAAACTCACATTTGATCTATCTCCCATCCAGCAACAAACAGAAAACTTCTTAAGCTGCAGCTGTCTAGGTTCAGGTCGTAGCTACTTGAGCAGAATCACACAGCCTAATGGAACAGGCTTCATCTTAGCTGGAGGAAAAGCTTTGCTTTCCAATCATGGCCTCGCCTCAACATAAGCCCTTTTGTATAGATCAGTGGTTCTCAAACTCTTTAGTCTTAGGACTTTACACTCTTAAAAATTACTGAGGACTCCAAAAAGCTTTAGTTTATAACTAAACTAAATTATAACATAAATTACCAAATTAAAAATTAAAACTGAGAATTTTTTAAAAGATTTATTTGTTAATTCATTTAAAAATAATGCAAAACCTTGTTATATGTTACATAAATAGCATACTTTTATGAGATACAACTAAATTTTTCAACACAACCAAAAATAGAAGACTGATACTGTTTTTGCATTTTTATGTCTCTTTTTTCCACATTTATTTTAGATTCAGTGGGTATACATGCATGTTTGTTACATGTACATTTTGTGTAGTGGTGGAGATTGGGTCTCAGGTGGCCCATTCCCCAGACAGTAAACATTACACCCAATAGGTAATTTCTGAACCCTACCCTACCTCTTCCCTTATTGGTGTCCCCAGTGTCCATCTTTGTGACCATTTAGCTCCCACATATAAGTGACAGCATGCAGTGTTTGGTTTTCTGTTTCTGAGTCAGTTCACTTAGGATGATGTTCTCCATCTTCAACCATGTTTCTGCAAAGGACATGATTTCATTCTTTTTTTATGGCTGCATAGTATCCCATGGTGAATATGGACCACATTTTCTTTATCCAATTAGTTGTTGGTGGACACTTAGGTTGGTTCCTTGCTTTTGCTATTGTGAATAGTGCTACAATGAACATAGAAATACAAGTATCTTCTTAATATGGTGATTTGTTTTCTTTTGGGTTGATCCCTGGTAGTGGGATTGCTGGGTCAAATGGCAATTCACTTGTGAGTTCTTGGAGAAATCTCCATGCTGTTTTCCAGAGTTGTTGAACTAGTTTACAATCTCACCAACAGTGAATTAGTGTTCCCTTTTCTCCAAGACCATACCAACATCTGTTGTTCTTTGACTTTCTAATAATGGTCATTCTAACTGGTGTGAAGTGATATTTCATTGTGGTTTTAATTTGCATTTCTCTGATGATTAGTGATGTTGAGCATTTTTTCATATGTTTGTTTACCACCTGTGTATCTTCTTTTGAGAAGTGTCTATTCATGTCTTTTGCCTACTTTATGATGGGGTTCTTTGATTTTATCATGTTGAGTGTTTTGCGTTCCCCATAGATTCTGGAGATTAGCCCTTAGAGGCATAATTTGCAGATATTCTCCCATTCAGTAGGTTTTTTGCTCACTCTGTTGATTGTTTCTTTTGATATGCAGAAGCTTTTTAGTTTAATTAAGTGCCATTTGTCTATTTTTGTTTTTGTTGCAATTGCTTTTGGGGTCTTTGTTATAAATTTTTTGCCTAGGCCAATGTCCAGAAGAGTGTTTCCTGGATTTTCTTCTAGGGTATTTATAGTTTCAAGCCTTACATTTAAGTCTTTAATTCACCTTGAGTTAATTTTTGTATATGGTGAGAGATAGCGGTCCAGTTTCATTCTTCTGTATATGGCTAGCCAATTTTCCCAGCACCATTTATTGAATAGGGTATCCCTTCGCCATTGTTTATTTTTGTCAGTTTTGTCAAAGATCAGTTGGTTTCAGAAATGTGGCTTAATTTCTGGGTTCGCTATTCTGTTCAATTGGTCTGTCTATTCTTGTATTAGTGCCATACTGTTTCATTTATTTTAGCTTTATAGTATAATTGTAAATCAGGCAGTGTGATACTTCTATAATTGTTCCTTTAGCTTAGAATTGCTTTGGCTATTTGGGCTTTTGGGGCAGTCCTTACGTACTTTAAGATTTTTTTCCTACTTCTATGAAGAACAAAGTTGGTATTTTGACTGGGATTGCTTTGAATCTGTAGATTACTTAGGGCAAAATAGTCATTTTAACAACATTGATTCTTCTAATCTATGAGCATGGGATGTGTTTTCATTTATTTGTGTCTGTGATTTCTTTTAGCAGTGTTTTGTAGTTCACCTTGTAGAGATGTTTCACCTCCTTAGTTGGATGTATTCCTAAGTATTTTAATTGTTTATGTCCAGTGTGATTGGGATTGAGCTCTTGATTTAGTTCTCAGCTTGAGTGTTGTTGCTGAATAGGAATGCTATAGATTTTTGTACACTGATTTTGAGTCCTGAGACTTTACTAAAGTCATTTATCATGTCTAGAAGCTTCTTGGAAGAGTCTTTAGGGTTTTTAAGTATACAATCATGTCATCCATGAACAAGGATAGTTTGATTTCCTCCTTGCCAATTTGGATGCCTTTTATTTCTTTCCTTGGCTAGATTGCTCTTGCTAGGACTTCCAGTAAAATATTAAATAAGAGTGGTGAGAAGAGATATCCCTGTCTTCTTTCTGTTCTGAGAGGGAATGTTTTTAACTTTTCCAGTTAAGTATGATGCTGGTTGTGGGTTTGTCATATATGGCTCTTATTATTTTGAGATATGTTCCTTCAGTGCCTACTTTGTTGAGGATTTTTATCATGAAAGGATGTTGGATTTGTCAAATGTCTTTTCTGCATCTAATGAGATAATCATATGGTTTTTATTTTTGCTTCTGTTTATGTGGTGGATAACATTTATTGATTTGAAGGTATTGAACCATCCTTGCATCCCTGGAATAAAACCCACTTGGTAGTGAAGGATAATTTTTTTGATATGCTGCCTAATTTGGTTTGCTAGTATTTTGTTAAGGATTTTAGCATCTATATTCATCAGGGAAATAGGCCTGTAGTTTTCTTTTTTTGTTGCATTCTTGCCTAATTTTGGTATCAGTGTGATAGAATGAGTTAGAAGGAATCCCTTCTCCTCAGTTTTCTGGAATAGTTTCAGTAGTATTCGTATCAGCTTTTCTTTGTATGTATGATAAAATTTGGCTATGAAACTTTCTGGCCCTGGGCTTTTTGTTGTTGTTGGGAGATTTTTTTTATTACTGATTCAATTTCATTGCTTATTATTGGTCTGTTTGGGGTATTTCACTGCTCATTATTGGCCTGTTCGGGGTATCTGTTTCTCTCTGATTCAGTCTTAGGAAGTTATATGTTTTCAGAAATGTATTCATTTTCTCTAGGCTTTCCAGTTTATTGCCATAGAGCAGCAGTCTCCAATCTTTTTGGCATCAGGGACCAGTTTCACAGAAGACAATTTTTCCATAGACTGAGGGAGAGGGGAATGGTTTCAGGTTGATTAAAGTGTATTCTATTAATTTTGCACTCTATTTCTATTATTAATACATTGTAATATATCATGAAATAATTATACAACTCACCATAATTCAGAATCAGTGGGAGACCTGAGCTTGTTTTTCTGCAGTTTGTTAGACTCATTTGAGGGTATTGGGAGACACTGACAACCGAAGTATGTTGCATATGTCCAGTCTACTCTGTAATCTTGTTTTGGTTGCTGTCACTGAAGAAAACCCTGCTTCTCAAAGATACAATGTTAGAAATGGAAGCAGACTTTTCAGTGCTGATCTGACAGGAGATGGTGCTCAGGCAGTAATGTGAGTTATGGAGAGTAGCTGTAAATGAAGATGAAGCTTTGCTTGCTTGCTTGAATACCACCTGCTGTGCAGCCTGGTTCCTAACAGGCCACAGACTTATACTGGTCTGTGGCCAGGGGACGGAGACCTCTGCCACAGAGATGTTCACAGTAGTCTCTGATTATCTTTTTATTTCTGTGGTATCAATTGATATGTCACCTCTGTCATTTCTGATTGAATCTGAGTTTTCTTTCTTTTTTTGGTCTTGGTCTTAGTCTAGCTAGCAGTCTGTTGATTTTGCTTATTCTTTCAAAAAAACAACTTTTTAACTCAATTATCTTGTATTATTTTTTGCCTCAATCTCATTTAGTTCTGCTCTGGTCTGTTTTTTGTTTGTTTGTTTTTTCTGCTAGCTTTAGATTTAGATTGTTTTAGTTCCTTGAGGTGCAATCTTAAAATGTTAATTTGTGATCTATCTTTTTGATGTAGGCATTTAATGCTAAAAACTTTTCTTGCAGAACTTCTTTTGCTGTGTCCCATAGGTTTTGGTATGTTGTGTCACTATTTTTATTTGTTTCAACAAATTTTTTTTATTTCTGTTTTGACATCATTGTTTACCCAGGGGTCATTCAAGTGTGAGTTTTTCAGTTTCCATGTGGTAGTGTAGTTTGGGATCTCCTCTTAGTGTTGATTTCTAATTTTATTCCACTGTGGCCTGAGGAGATGCTTTGTATAATTTTGATGTTTTTAAATTTATTTAGACTTGATTTATGGCCAAGCTTAAGGGCTATTTGGAGAATGTTCCATGTGGAAATGAGAAGAATGTATATTCTTCAGCTGTTGGGTGGAAAGTTCTGTAGATGTCTGTTAGTTCCATTAGGCCTATAGTTCAGTATTTCTTTGTTAATTTTCTGCTTCAATCATCTACTTAGTGATGTCAGTGGAGTATTGAAGTCACCTACTATTATGGTATTGCTGTCTATGTTTTCTAAGGTCAAGTAGTGTTTGCCTCTTGAATTTGGGTGCTCTGGTATTCAGTGCATGTATATTTAAGATGATTAAATCTTTTTGTCAAATTTCACCCTTTTTCATTATATAATGCCCATATTTGCCTTTTTTACTGTTTTTGGTTTAAAGTCTGAGCTATCTTATATTAGCATGGCTACTTCTGCTTGTTTTTCTTGTCCATTAGCCTGATGTACCTTTTCCCACCCATTTACTTTGAGTCTGTGACTGTCTGGCCAGTAGGTGGCTCTCCTATGGCAGCATATGGTTGAGTCTTGTCTTTTTTTCCAGTTTGCCACTCTTATTCTTTTAAGTGGGGCATTTAGACCTTTTACATTTAGGGTTAATATTGATATGTGAGGTTTTGTTCCTGCCATAGTGTTGTAAGCTAGCTGACTTGGGGGTTTGAATGTATACTTGCTTTCTAGGCACTGTAAGCTTTGTACTTACGTGCTCTTTTGTGATAGTGAGAGTCATCATTTCATTTCCAAGTTTAGAACACTTTTGCACATCTCTTGTAGAGCCAGTTTAGTGGCAAAAAACTCTCTTAGTGTTTGTTTGTTGGGGAAAGACTTTATTTTGCCTTCATTTATGAAACTTAGTTTAGATAGATATAACATTCTTGGCTGGCACTTTTTTACTGTAAGGAGGTGGGAAATAGGCCCTCATTTTCTTTTGCCTTGTAGAGTTTCTGATGAGAAATCTACTGTTGGTATAATGCCCTTTCCTTTATAAGTGATTCAGTGCTTCTCTCTTGCCGCTCTTAAGATCTTTTATTTCACATCAATTTTGGAGAATCATTGCAGGGCACCACAACCTGCCCCTCAGCCTGACAATGATAGGCCTTGATGAAGTTCTTCTTGTGATGTATCTGAAGGAATTCTTTGGACTTCTTGTATCTGGATGTCTAGGTTTCTCTCAAGATTAGGGAAGTTTTTCTAAATTATTCTCTCGAATGTATTTTCCATATTTTTTGCTTTAACTTCTTCTCCTGGAATGCCTATGATTTGTATGTTTGGTCATTTTACATAGTCCCATATTTCTCATAGACTTTTCTCATTCTTCTTGATTCTTTCTTCTTTATTTCTGACTGATTAGTTTGAAGAACCTGTCATCCCTGTCTGAGACTCTTTCTTCTACTTGTTCTAGCCTACTGCCATAGCTTTGTGCTGTGTTTTGTATCTCCTCTCTTGAGTCTTTTTAGTTCTTTTGGGATTTTTAATGTTGTCAATCTCTCCTTTTACCTTCTAAATTGTTCTACAAATTTCTTTGTGTCAGTTATTAGCTTCATCTACATCTTGTTGAGCTTCTTTATAATCAATATTCTAAATTCATTATCTGACATTTCAGGGATTTTATTGTGATTAGGTTCTATTGTTGAAGAATTGGTGAGCCCCTTTGGAGAGAGTTTTTTTTCATACTTTTAGAGTTGTTTCTCTGGTTCTTTATCATCTAGAAGAACTATGGCAGCTAATCTTTATGAGGTTTTAGATAGATAGAAAGATAAATAGCCTGTGTCTATAGACTTTCCCAGGTGTTGGTTGTAATAGACATGTAATGGGGGTATGGGGAGGCCCACTGCTTCCTGTGAGGCTAGGATGGCGGAGGTCTTGGGAGGCTTAACTTACTCTTCAGTGATATGTACTGGTGTCAGCAAATTACTCGTTGTGATGCATCATTCAACCTCTAGGCCAGCAGGTGGCGCCTATGAGTAAGAGCTGGCTACTGTGGATGTGGATGGGTATTTACTTGAATCCTTGTTTACTGGAGGAAGCACTCTGTGGTTTCAGCAATGAGCTCCTCTGCAGAGTGCACTGTGGTCTGTGCTCCCAGGTCTACCCCAGGGGAAGGGAGAACCAAGATGGGTGGGGGCCAAACCCCGCAGGCCCACCTATAAATCCACCAATATCAGACCCAGGCACCTTGCTTCGAGGCTGGATCTGGTGTCCTGCCTCCAAATGCTCGGGGGTATGCCTTGACTAGGTGTTAGGGGATCTCTGATGCCTCTAGTTCTCTGCTCAGGAAGGAGAGGGTGGCTCCTAATCTAGAAGAGTGGGAGCTCCAAGTACCTGGAGATATGTATGGCCATTGAGCAGAGAGATCAGCACGGCACCAAGGACTCTACCCCCAGGGGGAGGAGTGGTTCAGGCTTCTACTCCAGGTGATTGGGTGCATTAGGTTGTAGAGCACAGGTGGCCTCCTTGCACTGCTCAGGAAGGATGCGGCAGCTTAGACTACTAGTCAAGGTATGCAGAAATGGGGGCTGCCTGCTTGGTACTGGGGGGCACACTTACCTGATAGATGTGAAGGGCAGATTGTGGTGCCCTGCCATGATACCTACAGCTTGTTCTGGGTCACAGAGCTGACCTTGGCTTCAGGGCTCGCTACCCAGGAGAAACCATGGGCTTAGGAACTCTCCTACCATGCAGGTTGCTGATTTAAGTACCACGGGGTGAGGACCCTCCTGCTGGACTCCTGCCACTTGGACTGCTTTCTCAGTTGTGTAGGAGTGGGGGACCCTCCTTTTCCTCAGTATTACTGGGGCATGCCACCCCAGCTAGTCTGGGAGGGAGTCTGGATTTCTTAGCAGTCGTGCTCACCAAAGAGTTCCAGGTTGCAAAACTGACATTGGCCGCAGGACCTGCTGTCATGAGAAACTGCAACTATAGCAACTCTCCCTCTGCTCAGGATGCAGGTTCCAGAACATAGGAGTAGGGGGCCCCCTGCTAGGCTCCTGTCATTTAGGCAGTTATTTTGGGTGTTCCTTGGTATTGCTGGGGCCCCTTGCCACAACTGCCTGAAGAGGTGAGGCAGGGTGGGACACACACAGACCAATTTCAGATCAAAGATCTGTCACTGGCAACCTGTCTCTCTAGGAGGGAAATGGCTTCAGGGGAATCTCCCACTGCTCCCAGCCACAGGCAGGGATGAGCCCAGATCCAGTTCCAAACCCTGGTATGATCTCCATGCTCCCACCTTGCTCTGGCTCTGGGAGGTCCTACCCCGCTCCAGAGCTAACAGCCTTGTCTCTGGGCAGAAACCAAAATGCCTGCAGAGGTTGCTGTTGCTGTGACAATGGACCTCAGTCAAAAATGGTGCCTTCCTCACCAACCTAGATTTGGGAGAATACCTATGGTTTTCCCTCTCACCAACTCTCAGCTTCCCCCTAACAGAGCTTCAGGGCCCAGGTGAAATTGGGTGTTCTCCTATGGCCTGAGGTAATCAGATCCCTGATTGGAAGGCATGTCTCAGAGGGAAGTTTTCAGTCCCATTCCATGTTCCAGCATCACACGCACTTATTTCTGCAGAGCACTGTTGCGGGGGCTATTAACCCATCTTCTCCTCTCTGAGATCTGGGATATTCTTTGCCGTTTTCCTTCTCTAATTGGAGTTTGCTGTGTTGGTCTTTCCACACTATTTCACAATGTTTCGATGGGTGAGGTATGCTTGAAAGTCTCTAATCTGCCATCTTGGGGGAAAAACAATTTATAAATTTCTTTAATGTCTGTCTTAATCAAAGGCAGCTGGCTTCTTATATCTGGTTAAAGAATAGGAAGAAAATTGACCTCAAACATTTAGTTGGAAGAAGAGGAGTATTTTCATAATCTTCTCAGATACTTATGGATACTCTTCTCTGATACTATTTCAAAATTGAACAAGTTGTAGTTTCTCAAAAGTTAGTTGGCATGTGGAATCTGAAACTGTATTTTGAAAATTTTTGTTCTTTATCTCATAAGCGGACCTTGAACAAGGTGGGAGCATGGAGATCATACCAGGGTTTGGAACTG
>CAUYQG010245895.1:0-15875 GCA_963574415.1 Tarsius wallacei
CTCAGCCTTCCAAGTAGCTGGAACTACAGGCGCGCGCTACCATGCCCAGCTAATTTTTTGATTTATTGTAGAGATGAGGTCTCGCCAAGTTGGCCAGGCGGGTCTCGAACCCGCGGGCTCAGGCAATCCACTCACCTCAGCCTCCCAAAGTGCTGAGATTACAGGCCGAGCCACTGAACCCGGCTGAGCTTCTTATTTTTAAATCCTAGTCTTGTCGGTGCCGTGGCTCACGCCTATAATCCCAGCACTTTGGGAGGCTGAGGTGAGAGGATTGCCTGAGCCCGCAGGTTTGAGACCCTCCTGGGCAACTTGGTGAGACCTCATCTCTACGATAATTCAAAAGATTAGCTGGGTGTGGTAGCGTGTGCCTGTAGTTCCAGCTACTTGGAAGGCTGAGGCGGAAGGATCGCCGGAGCCCAGCAGGTCGAGACTCGGTGTCCATGGGCAACAGAGTGAGATTTAGACTAAAAAAAAAAAAATAAATAAATCAGAGTCTCACTCTGTTGCTCATAGTCACTGCAGCCTTAAGCTGCTGGGCTTAGGAGATCCTTCCGCCTCAGCCTTCCAAGTAGCTGAAACTTCAGGCATGTGCCAACATGCCCAGCTAATTTTTTGATATATTATAGAGATGAGGTCTTGCCAAGATGCCCAGACTGGTCTGAAACTCGTGGGCTCAGGCAATCCTCTTACCTCCGCCTCCTAAAGTGCTCAGATTGCAGGTGTGAGCCACCATGCCTGACCTGCACAGAACATGCAGGGGCAAGTCGTTCCTGCCCGGTGTACTGTGAGATGGATGGAGCCCAGCTTTGGGTCCTATTGGGTGTACTGGACACCATTTCGCAGACTGCCAAGATTTCAGAGGTAGGGTCCTGTTGACTTTCTGGCTAGTGCCACCAGGAATTCTCTTTGGCAATGACCAGACCCAGGGCAGTTTCTGGATTGAGTCTATGGTGCTAACCCTAAGTGTACAGATTAGTGCCTGTCAGGAGTCTTATAACCTGTCTAATCAAGGGTGCGGCGTGTCTCTAAGTAGTCAATCTATTTTTAATCTCACCCAAGGGAGTTTATTTTAAGATACATTACAGGTATCCTAGCACCTTCACAACACTTCTACAATGCTTAAAAGATAACAAATTCCCCAATCTGAAAAGGATAGGGAATTTTTCTTTGAGGGCGCAGTGGTTTAGTCCATGGACTCAAGACAGCTTTTGTTCAAATTGTGTCTCTAGTTGGGTGACCTTGGCCAAGTTACTTTATTTTCCTGTGCCTCAGTTTCTTTGTCTGTAAATGGGGGCTAATGAGATTACCTCCTTCCTAATGTTGTTTTGATGATTGAAAGAGATGACAAATATATGTAAAATGTATATAATGTTTAGAAGAATGCCTGGCATGCAGTAAATGGGCAACTGTGTAAACCTTCTGAAAAATACTGGCGCGTTCACATTGCCTTTCGGTAAAGGTCACCAAAGGCTTTCAGCATCCTTCAAATGTTTTTCTCCAGCCTCTCTCCTGCATTTCCCAATGCCTCTGAAGGCTTTCTCTTTCTTTGCATTTTATGTTTCTTCCTCTTGGCCTATTCTCTCTGTTCCCTCACCTTCTATTCTTGGTAAGCTCCTGGAAGGTTGAGGACATATTCTACTCGTCCTGTTCTATGTGTTTGTTTTTTTTTTGTGAAAAAGCAATTAATTTCCCAAATTGACAAATCTGGAAATTTCTTATGAAAACCCAGAATTTGAAATTATCTTGGAAGAGTCCTAAGGCATGATAATGCCAGGGTTCACATTTCTGCATGGCACCAGAGACTGGAGGTGAGGAGGTCTCCTTTTGTTGGAATCTGTATTCTTCAACTTGCCACTGTCTCCACCACTCCCTATTGTCTCAGACTGGCTGTTTCACCCATATACACTCTTGGCCGAGTTTTTGCAGATATTTGAGTTTGGGGCCCCTGCTTGAAGACCCCTGAAGATTTTCTGATTGACTGTCCCTTCAGATAATGGATTCCAGCTTTGTAAGCCCTTTTCCTTAGAAGCGGCCAAGACTCACTTCCTGATTTTGCTCTGTCTCACTCTGGCCTAACTTTAGGTGGCCTCCCCACTCTTGGGGGTGGTGGAAAGGGTGTGTATGTAACAAAAAAATCTTATCTTGTGCATCCTTTCCTCCTTCCTGCCTAGGAAGATGGGATGGGAGGGGGTGAGATTCTGGAGAGGTGACCAGATGGGGCAAAATGAGCTTCTAGGAGACCATGCCCATGGCATCCACCAGGGGCTGCCTCTTCCTCTGCTTCCTTCTCCTGCTCAACTTCCTGACCCCGTGTGTTCTTATAGAAACCTCCTGGTCCGTGGAGGGCAGTAAGAACCAGAGGACAGAAATGCATCTCTGTCCTCAACACAGAGTGACCCATACACTCAGTCCTCTGTCTGTGGACCACCCATATACTCACTCACCAGTCATTTAACGATCACCTATGACATACCAGGCACTGTGTCACATGCATGTTTGGAGAAAAACAACAACAAACAACCTACTGTGATAACATTCCCCCTTATGGCCGGGTGCAGTGGGGTGAGGCCGAGGTGGGAAGATTCCTTGCTCTGAGCCCAGGAGTTCGAGACCAGCCTGGGCAACATAATGAGGCACCGCCTGCAAAGGAAAAAAAAAATTCCCCCTTTTGACCTTGGACAAGATCTTGTCAGGCCTCAGTTTCCCCATAGATGTGATGGGTTGATTAGAGATCATATTGTCCTGGGTTTCTTTCCTTCTGTGACTCTCAACCTTCTAAAACTTCCTATGGCATCTGCAATCTGCAGACTGCCCACCGTTTATGAATTCTATGTTCCTGTCTGCACATCACAAAAGTTCTCAGAGGGAGGGTCAGTCAAAGCCTAGGGGTAGGAAAAGATAAAGGGAGGGAGAGTAGGAGCTGGGGGATCCTCCTGCCGGTCGTGCTGGGTGGGGGCTGGGAGCGCGGAGGGGAGCGACCACCCCTGCCATCCCCAGGAGGGCCTGCCAGAGCTCAGACCGTCCTGCGAAATCTCACACCCTCCTCGCTCCCTATCAGCTCTGGCTCCAGCTCAGGCTGAATTTCAATCTGCATGATGTGTCCCACTTAGATGGGGTGGGAGGGGCTGAGAACAGGAGGGTGGAAGGGACTGAGGAGGCGCTGCCCCAAAGAGGAAACGGGAGGGAGGGGTGGAGGCTGGGGTGAAGGTGGGTGGCAGCCAGAGGGAGGAGGCGGGGCCAGGAGGAGAGCAACCACAGATAACTGGCCTGCCCCGCACGGCAGGGGTCAATTTGGTCCACTTGCCCGGTGACAAGGAGATGGAGAAAAAAAAGTGGGCTGTAACTTAAAGATCTTAAGACTCACAAGAGAGGGGCTGGTCTGGAGGTGGGAGGAGAGAGGGCCAAGCCAAGGAGGAGACAGGGACTCGGGGGGGGGGAGTTGAGGAAGGATCCTGGCTGGGACAGAGGCAGGGCAGGAGAGGGTGGACGAGTGACTGCAGGGCAGAGGTATCCTCCAGGCTCTGGCGGGTCCAGAGACAACTCCCATTGAGTGCTGGGAAAGGCTCCGGCCCCTCCGGCCCTCTTGCCCCCCGAGGCTCCAGCCAGAAGCTCAAGGTACTTGCAGAGCTGGTGACAGCCACAGAGCTGGTGCCCCCGGGATCCCCTGCCCGTCTTCTCTCCCCAGCATGGAGGAAGGTGGTGATTTCTACAACTACTATGGGGCCGACAACCAGTCTGAGTGTGAGTACACGGACTGGAAATCCTCAGGGAACCTCATCCCGGCCATCTACATGCTGGTCTTCCTCCTGGGCACCACGGGCAATGGTCTGGTGCTCTGGACCGTGTTCTGGACCAGCCGGGAGAAGAGGCGCTCGGCTGACATCTTCATCGCCAGCCTGGCGGTGGCCGACCTGACCTTCGTGGTGACGCTGCCCCTGTGGGCCACCTACACGTACCGGGGGTACGACTGGCCGTTCGGGACCTTCTCCTGCAAGCTCAGCAGTTATCTCATCTTCGTCAACATGTACGCCAGCGTCTTCTGCCTCACCGGCCTCAGCTTCGACCGCTACCTGGCCATCGTGAGGCCGGTGGCCAACGCCCGGCTGAGGCTGCGGGTCAGCGGGGCCGTGGCCACGGCGGTCCTATGGGTGCTGGCTGCCCTCCTGGCCATGCCCGTCATGGTGTTCCGCTCCACGGGGGAGCTGGATAACAACACCAAGGTGCAGTGCTACATGGACTACTCCATGGTGGCGACCTCGAGCTCCGAGTGGGCCTGGGAGGTGGGCCTGGGGGTCTCATCCACTGCCGTTGGCTTCGTGGTGCCCTTCGCCGTCATGCTCACCTGCTACTTCTTCATCGCCCAGACCATCGCCGGCCACTTCCGCAAGGAGCGCATCGAGGGGCTGCGGAAACGCCGCCGTCTGCTGAGCATCATCGTGGTGCTGGTGGTGACCTTCGCCTTGTGCTGGATGCCCTACCACCTGGTCAAGACACTCTACATGCTGGGCAGCCTGCTGCACTGGCCCTGCGACTTCGACACCTTCCTCATGAACGTCTTCCCCTACTGCACCTGCGTCAGCTACATCAACAGCTGCCTCAACCCCTTCCTCTACGCTTTCTTCGACCCCCGCTTCCGCCAGGCCTGCACCTCCATGCTCTGCTGCGGCCAGGCCCAGTGCGGGGCCGCCCCCCACAGCAGCAGCGGGGAGAAGTCGGCCAGCTACTCCTCGGGCCACAGCCAGGGGCCCGGCCCCAACACGGCCAAGGGCGGGGAGCAGATGCATGAGAAATCCATTCCCTACAGCCAGGAGACCCTCGTGGTTGAGTAGGGCTGGGAGCGGAGAGAAGCCTGGCGCCCTCGGCTGCCCCCAGCCTCTGCCTTTGCTTTCATAAAATCAGGTAGTGTGGCTGCACCCTCACCCCTGCAAGCGGCTCCCTTCCCGGCCCCCCGCCCCGCCCTGTCCGCCTCTGGTTCCTTTATTCTTTCTCAGAGGTTTTGTGGCTTAGTGGAACGGGACCCAGCCCTGCAGACCTGACCTCGCAGGAGCCTCTTAACCTGGCTGAGCCTCAGTTTCTCTTTTGGGATAAAGTGGGGGAAAGTCATACTGACCCTACAAGGCTGAGCCTGACTCAGTAAAGTTTGTGTTTCCCTCCAGCCGTTTCTTAGCTCACCAGCCCTCTTTTCTCCCCACTTTTCATTTTTCTTGTCTCTGCAGCTGTGACTCCTAGTGCCTACCTTCTGGCTCCAGCCCTCTCCTGCAGCTCTGCCCTCTGCCTAAATCCCTCCTTCTCCCTGTCCTTCTCCTTGTTCCGAAGGGCCCCAGAGGGTTAAGGATCCTGAAGCTTGCAAAGACTGGCCCTGTCCAAGCTCTTTATCCTGGTTTCCAAGCTGAGGCAGGGAATGGGCTGGGGCGGGGTTGAGCTGTGTGTCATTAGCGCTCCAGAACTTCCCCTGAAATTGGATGAGTTCACTGTCATTTTGGGCACTGGGCTAGCTTGTGTTCCCCGGGGAGCCTGCTTTTCTGCAGCCCCACCGTGATGCTGACTAAATATGCTTTCTCCAAATTCCCTCAGGCCCTTTCGTTCTTTCCCTGTTTTCTGTGGGAATTGGAAGGCAATGGGGCTGATTGGTTTCATTATGCAGTGCCAGCGGGGAGTGAGGGAGGGGTGTCTGCATTTAGTCTAGACGCTGCTTGACTCTGCTCCACAAGCCTTCATGTCTCCAACCCCCTGCAGCACTGTGAGCCCTGGGGGAGGGTCTTTCCCTGTCTTCTCTATATCTCCCCATCATCCCTGATGTGCTCTTGGGCACCGGTGCATTTGGTGCCAAGAGTCAGTCTGGCTGGACTGGAGGTGCTGCTCTCTCTCTCTCTCTGTGTGTGTGTGTGTGTGTCCATCCATGTATCTGTGTGATTGAGTGTTTGTCACTTGGACAACCCCCCTTACCCCGTCTGTCCATGACATCTCTGCTCTTCAAGCATTACCCTTAAGGAAGGAAGGGCACACCCAGGCAATACAGAATGAAAATAAGTCCATCCCCACCCCCACCCCCCACTGGATTTGGGGGCTCTGACGGCTGGTCCGTGCTTCAAGTTTGCGCCAGGCTCCCTGTAGGGAGATCTCTTCCCAGAGCGCCAAGGCTTGGGGGTGTCCTGCCAAGCTAGTCCCTGTTCCATTTCTAGCTCCAGGGGTGGCAGGGGGCGGGGGGGGGCGGGAGGTGCAGCTGGTTAAGAGTCTCCTTTGGCCCCTTTCCCATGCCTTCCACCTTGCTTTGAGTTTCTGGGTGACTCAGTTGTCCAGGGTCAGTGGCCCTCTTCTTAAAAAGGCCTCCTGCTTGCCTTAGGATGAAAGGCACTGGGTGGGTTTTTTTCTCTGCTCACCCTCGGGATTGGACCTCTTGGCTGCTTCTGGTTTGAGAGGACTGGGAATGACACTGGAGCAGCCATGGAAGGGCTAACAGCATGACGTCTACACTGCCAGAGAGGCCTTGAAGACGAACTTCATCGTGGGGTCTTTGCGAGCTGGGGGTGGGAGTGTATATTCCGGGTTTTGTTCTTAGAGGACTTTGGAAGCGAAGGACAAGACATGAGCAATGGAGACAGGAAGAGCCCAGCTTGATGTGAATGGACATCGTGACCCTTCCTGGGCCAGAGCCAGATCTGGAGCAGAGGGAGGGGCAGAGGGAAAGGGGCCCCTTGCAGCCTCGTCTCCAAGTCTCAGGCCGACATCTTCCACAGAGTCATTGTTTCTGCCCAGGGCTGTCCTCAGATCATCCCCTCAAGGCTAGAGGAGAGTCTAGAACGGAGGAGGGTGTCCCTCCGAGGCCTCCCTGGGTGACTTGCACAGACTTCCTGCCTGGAACCTGTCCATGGTCTGGGACAGAAGGAGGAGGAGGTTGCTTGCCTGCTGTGACATTCTCTCAACCCCTCAGCCCCTTCTCCAGAGTGTCTGCGCTATCTTCTGACCCTGTAGTCGCTGTGATTCATCAAATAAAACTGTTTTGTGTAACTGTCCTGTCCAAGACCTCGTCACACTAAAGTGTCTTGGGATAAGGGAAGAGCCCCAGGCTTGCAGATGTTTCAGTAGGAGGTGGGGCTAGAGCGGTGAGGGTGGGGCCAAGGCCGGAAGAGAAGTCAGAAGGATGGGGTGGAGAGGGAAACTGGTAACTGAGGCAGGGTTGGGAGGTGAGAAAGGAGATACCAGGAAAGAGGGAGGGTGGGACTTAGGTGCAGAGGAGAGGGAATAAAGGAACAAAGGGAGCTGCTGAGTGTTGTGCTTTGAAAAGTCATCGAACACATGGGCACACATTTGGAAGATCAGAGTATAGGTCTTCCCATGGAGGTAGATCTGTCATTTGTCCACCCATCATCCATCATCCATCCACCCATCCACCCATCCACCCATCCACCCATCCACCCATCCATCTATCCATCATCCATCCATCCATCCATCATCCATCCATCCATTCATTTATCATATCTTATTAATTAGTTGACTCATTCATTTAGTATCACTTGTGTAGCCACCCCATTTAGACCAGAAACTTGAATCTCTGTTCTCTAATCAGTCATTCTGGATACGTTTGAAACTACCCGTTCCCGGGTGTCCCCCCAGACCTGTGAAATCTGAATCTCAAGGACTTACCCCAGATGATCACAATGTCTAAAAGCTGTTCAGATGACTTCTGAGGAAATTCAGGCTTAGGGAATCTCCATTCAGATAGATTCTGCCCACGTTATAGTGGGCACGGAAGACCAGAGAGTCAGAACCAGAGCACCCTGGGCTCCAGATGGTCATCTGTGAGGAGGAAAAAGGGACAGAAATGGTCCTAGTTTGGGGGACACTCAATCCAGAGGTGTTTATCATCTTCAACAAAGAGCTCCTGGTTATTAACAACGTTTGCAGATGGCCCAGAAGCAATCACCACAGTAGAGCTGAAGGTAATGAGAGAGAGCTCACAATTATGGAGTTTTACCACAGTGCTAAGAATTACCCAAGTCTTATCTCATTTATTCTTTGTAACTGTCCTCCAAGAGGGGCATTTTCACCTCATTTTGCTGTAAGGAAGCTGAGGCTCGGAGAGATTAGTTAGGACTCTTGACCAAGTTGCATGGTTAGCAGGTGGACACGTCAGAGACCTGGAACCAGCTGGGTCTGTCCAACTCCAAAGTCCAAAGTTCATGCTCTTGACCATGGCCTAAGTACAAATGAGGCAGGCCACATGGCTAGGAGGAAAGGTGAGATGGAGTGTGCTCAGTGCGTGGGACAGAGTGAAATAGGACAGGAGAGGAAGGGGAGAGAACACACAAGCGCCAGGGCGGGAAGAAGAGAGAGAGAGAGGAGAGAGAGAATCAGGGAGAAAAGGAAGAGACAGAGAGAAACAGAGGCAGGGATAGTGAAAGAGAGAGATAGAGACAGAGATAGAGGGAGGGGACAGAGAGAAGGAGGAGAGAGACGAGAAAGCGGAAAAAAGGAAAAAAAGAGGAGAAGAGAGACAGAAAGGGGAGGAAGAGAGAGAAACAGAGGCAGAGATAGTGAAAGAGAGATAGAGACAGAGAGGGTGAAAGATAGAGACAGAGAGGAGGCAGAGGAGAAAGAATAGAGGGAGAGAAAAGTAGAAGAGAGATAGAAAGAGGAAGAGAGAGAGAGAAAGAGACAGAGGCAGAAGGCAGGTGAGAGAGAAAGAGAGAGAGAGGAGGAGGGAGGAGAGAGAGAGAGAGACAGAGAGAGAGAGAGAGATGTTGGATGGGGGGGCAGGAGAAGAGAGGAAAGAGAAGGAGAGAGAGAGAGAGAGAGAGAAACAGAGATAGTAAAAGGGGAGGAAGAGACAGAGGGACAGTGAGAAAGAAAGAAACAGAGACGGAGAGAGAGAAAGAGACAGTGAAAGAAAGACAGTAACACACATGGAGCGAGGAGAGAGAAACAGAGACAAAGAGGCAGAGACAGAGACAGAGATTTGAAAGAGAAAAACAGAAAAACAGAGGCAAAGACAGGGACAGAGAGACAGGAAGTGAGACGAGAGAAAGAATTAGAGGCAGAGAGAGTAAGAAGGTAGGTAGGAAGAAGAAACCGGGAGGCGGAGTGGGAGACAGAGCACAGGATCGCAGGGCCCGTTTTCCTTCTTCTGAGACACACAGGGGAAAGTTCTTCAGGAATTTACAATGAGAACAACAAGCTATTGTAGATATTACTATTATAATTGTTATAGGTGCTGTAAAAAAAAAAAAAACCACATACACTCTCCTAGGACGTTTGAGGTAAGTTCTCCCCCAAATGATAAGATTCTAGACTTCTCCTGGCTGGGACTGCTTTTAACGATTCACTTGTTCACACTATTCTTCACTTCTTCATTGACTCATTCACCTGCTCATTCCACAAGTCCTTATATGCTATTTAATGTGCCAAGCACTGTGCTAGACATGGGGCAAACAGTGGGTGAGACCCCGTGGGCTTGTTGTCCGCTGGGCAGGCAGACAGTTGACGTGTGAGTACAGGTTGGGGGGCGGGTGGCTTCCAGGAGAGGGCATGTACGGAGTG
The DNA here is from genome assembly GCA_963574415.1 of Tarsius wallacei. Classification (NCBI taxonomy): domain Eukaryota; kingdom Metazoa; phylum Chordata; class Mammalia; order Primates; family Tarsiidae; genus Tarsius; species Tarsius wallacei. The sequence goes on from CAUYQG010245895.1 coordinate 9,538, forward strand.
TCCTGAGGGCCTGGGATGGAGACAATAAAATGAGTCTAGCAGGGTGTCAGGGGAGACTTTACAGCCCTTGTGCCGCCAGGAGACTGCTCTGATGTGTGGGGCATGAGTGGTTAGTGGGAAAAGTGTTCTGGGCAGAGGACATGCTCAGAGCACTGCCCCTCTGAGCAACTGGAATGAACCCTCATCCTTGTTTCTACCCATCCCCACAACTCTGGAGGGACCAGAGGCACAGAGAAAATCTTGCCCAGGATTGACAGTGTGGATGCTGATTTTTTTGTGGAAATAAGGTTGTGCTATGTTGCCCAGGCTGGTCTCAGACTTCTGGGCTCAAGCAATCCTCCTGCCTTGACCTCCCAAAGTTCTGGGATTACAGGTGTGAGTCACCATGTCCAGTCCAAGACAGGGCTTTTTGGAGGGTGATTTTCCTGGGCTTGAGTTGTCTTTCTCTGAGTTATCTGCCAGGATCTTCTACCTAGGAGCTGGGAGTCCCAGCCCTCTCACGCCAAGCTTGTTAGAGAAAGATGTTAAAAAGAGGCAGATAGATCCCTTGGGAAGACTCCTCCCCCCGCCCCAGGATCCAGGATGACACCCAGCGAGACAGGCTGTGGATGTGACACACCCAACATCTCAGCAGGTGCTACTCTGAACTCCAGGGAGTTCCAACACTTGCAGGTCCTGATCTGACAGGTAGGTGCGGCTCTTGTCCATCATTGCCCTAAGTCACCATGAGCAATGTTGGAGACAGGCATGACTCAGGGAGCTTAAAATCAAGTGCACAAGAAAGGAGATTCTGGGACACTGGACTGACTCCATAAGTTTCCATTTCTAGTTAGAGTGTTAGAATATCAGAGCGATGCTCATTTATTTATTCATTCAACAAACTTTCCTTGTGTCTAGTATGTGCATGAAACTGTCTCAGGAGCTGGGAATGCTGCTGGGAACCAGACACCATTCCTCCTGCCTTTATCCCTGCAACTCAAAGAGCCTTCTAGTCTTATTTTCTCACTGAATAGATGGGTAAACTGAAGCCTGTCAGAGGGCAGAGGAAACAGCTTACAAGTGGTCAGCGGGATGGTGGCAGAATTGGGACTAGAGCTCAGACTTCTTACTGCCAGGCAGGAGTGTGTTCCATGACTAGGCTTAGAGAGGAGAGAAGGTCTTGTTTTAGAACATGCAGAGCTAGTGGTGAGGGTCGGATCAATGATGAGTCACTGGCTGGGGAGGAGGGGGCCACAAAGGTGCTTGATGGTCACACATTTTTTTTTAGGTTGGAAAATATTGTTCATTTAGAAAGTAAATTAGAGAGAGAGAGAGAGAAGAGAGAGGAGAGTCGTCTCCCCAAGGTAGGGGAGGGGACCAGAGCTAGGAAACATGGAGATTGTAGCTCAAGGAGACACATGGTCAGACCATAGCTTAGCAGAGTAATGACCCACATTTTTGTTAATAAACCTTTTATTTCAGAAGAGTTTTGTGTTTACAGAAATGCTGCTCATAGAGTACAGAGAGTCCTTACATATCTCACACTCAGTTTCCTTTTTTATTCGTATCTTACATTAGCATGACATGTTTGTCAGTTAATGAATCATATCGACACATTACTATTAACTGAAGTCCATCCTTTATTCAAACTTCCTTACTTTTTAGCTAATGTTTGCTGTCTATTCCAGGCTTTGTTTTTGACCACCTTGGCAGTTTTGAGGAGTGTTGATTAGGTATTTTGTCCTATGTACCTTTTATTTTTATTATTATTTTTTAAAGAGATGGAGTATTGCTATGTTGACCAGGCTGGTCTTGAACTCTTGGCCTCAAATGATCCTCCTGCCTTGGCCTCTCAAAGTGCTAGGATTACAGGCATGAGCCACCACACGCAGCCTCATGCATCCTTTAAACAGATACCTTTTTATTTCTATATACCAGATACATGTTAGGTAAGGAGGAGAGAGCAACAAATCATGTATAAGTGGCTCCTGTTCTTCTGGAGTTTAACAATCAATAATGAAGCTCAGATGGCATCATTGCAGGGGAATTTTGGGGTGCTGCAGAAACAAACACCCATCTTTTGGTCTGTACCACAGAGGAGTCACAGCACAAATGCGCTGACTCAAAGCACAGGTCCACCTTCCATTCCACCAGTGTTTAAATGTGTGACATCTCCCACCTCCAAAACTACTGGATTTTCTTGCCTACATAACTGGAAACCTGGGGACATGAGACAAAGAAATATTTGTGCTCTCTGGGCCTCTCATCATATATTGACCTATGCTTTATTATCTAGTTGAGAGGTGCATCTCTTTTTTTTTTTTTGAGTTGGAGTCTCCCTCTTGTCACCCAGGCTGGAGTGCAGTGGCACATTCATGGCCACTGCAGCCTTGACCTGCTGGACTTAGGTGATCCTTCTGCCTCAGCCTTCCCAGTAGCTGGAACCACAGATTCACGTCACCATGCCCGGCTAACTTTTCTGATTTATTGTAGAGATGAGGTCTCACCAAGTTGCCCAGGTTGGTCTCGAGCCCCTGGGCTCAGGCAATCCTCTTGCCTTGGCCTCCCAAAGTGCTGGGATTACAGGCTGAGCCACTGTGCCCAGCCAGAGAGGTGCATCTCTTGCCTACTTGAGGCTGCTTCTCACATGGATGGTAGATCATCAGAAATGGGTTCCCCAAGCCTGCTTGAAGGGCCCCACTTGGCCAGCACCCAGTTTTTCACCAAAAACTTCCAGTTCCACGACCCCGAGCACTGGAATCAGGTCTCTAGAAGAGCCCAATTAGGCTGTTCTGTCTTGTTTGTGTCCTTGCCCACCCTGCTAGAGGTCGGGCTATGTTTATGCATCTTTGGATTCCCAGTGCGGGAGTGTGGCAGGTGCTCAGAGGATGTTTGCTTAAATAATTGAATAACTGGATAAAGAAAGTGCAGGAAGAGAGATGAGGAAAACTTGTTTTTGCTTACAACACACATATGGATTGCTTTTTGGCTTTTTTGGAGTCAGAGACTCACTCTATTACCCAGGCTGGAGTGCACACGGCCTCCACAGCCTTGACCTGTTGGGGCAAAGGCAAACCTTCCACCTCAGCCTTCCAAGTAGCTGTAACCACAGGTGCATGACACCACACCTGACTAATTTTTAAATTTTTTATAGAGATAAGGTCTCACCAAGTTGTTCAGGCTGGTCTTGAACCCCTGGCTCAGGTAATCCTCTTGCCTCAGCCTGCCAAAGTGCTGGGATTATAGGCGTGAGCCACCGCTCCTGGCCTATGTTGATTGTTTTTATTTTTATTTATTTGTTTTTTTTAGTTGGAGTCTTACTCTGTCGCCCAGGCTGGAGCGCAGTGACACTCTCACAGCCATCGCAACCTCGACCTGCTAGGCTCAGGTGATCCTCCCGCCTCAGCCTTCTAAGTAGCTGGGAAAACAGACATGTATCACCATGCCTGGCCAATTTTTTGATTTTATTGTAGAGATGAAGTCTCACCAAGTTGCCCAGGTTGGTCTTGAACCCATGGGCTCAGGTAATCTTCTCACCTCGGTCTCCCAGAGTGCTGGGATTATAGGTGTGAGCCACCGCGCCTGGCCTTGGGAGCATTTCTAATATTCTTCTCGTAGAATTCCTCCCATAATGGCTTTGCAGTGACCAGCTCAGCGTTCAGGCTGGGAACTAAGTCTTCAGGTCTCCTTGACTGGATGATGGTGCCTGAGGCTGATTGGCTTCCTGGGGAAGTCACCAGTGAGCCAGCTGCGGCCGGCACTGAGTCAAGCAGCTTCTGGGAATCTACACGTGGAAATCCATGTTGATGGAGGAAAGGCTCTCGTGATGGTGCGAATGTACCTATTGAATGGAAAACAGAATCGTGGATTTCCCCCTCTAAAAACATACTCAGGGAAAACTACTTTTCTGGTGCCTGAGAAAATCTGGACCAGGTTTAAGGGCATCCAAGAGGATTTGGCAGTCTTTCTCCTGGGTCTGGGTTCAAGAGTTCAAGAGGTCTTCCTGTATGTTAGGGATAAAGCAGCCTCTAATAACAAGAGACAGACCCAGGCTTCACTCTAGGTGAACTGGGTCTGGTCTCTTTGGCAGAGAAAGAACTCTGGCAGTGACCCAGAGTCTACAGATTGTCACCCCAGTGTGCCGGGGTTGGAGAGAATGGATGTAACCCTTGCCCTTAGGAAAATGGATCTCAGCAATATGGTGGCTCATTGGTTTCCGGGATGAGAACTGGAAGCCCCTGAGTATCCTTAGGATCCAGCTGGCTGCACCCTCTGAATTGGGGGTGCTGTTAGGGCTCCTGGAAGGTGGTGGTTTTTTGCTGTGCTATGACAAGCTTTTTTTTTTTTTAATTCCAGACTCACGCTGTTGCCCAGGCTACAGTGCAGTGGCATGCTCATGGCTACTGCAGCCTCAACTTGTAGGGCTCAGGCAATCCTTCCACCTCAGACTTTTCAGTAGCTGGGACTAAAGGCGTGTGCTGTCATGCCCGGCAAATTAAATTTTTTTTTTTTACTTATTGTAGAGACGAAGTCTTGCTGAGTTGCTCAAGCTGATCTTGATCTTCTGGGCTCAAGCAATTCTTTCGCTTCTGCTTCCTAAAGCATAGGGATTATAGGCGTGAGCCACCATGTGCAGTTTTTTTCCCCTTCCTTCCTTCCTTCCTTCCTTTCTTTCTTTCCCTCTCTTTCTCTCTCTTTCTTTTTCATGTTTGGAAAAAGCAACACAGAAATTACCAAAGGAATTGACTGGTTGGAAAAGGAAGCGGTTTCTACCGTGATTGGGTCAGGAGTGCAGGCTGCCCAGCATGCTGGTAGGAGGTGCACAACACGCTGGAGCTGCAAGGGATTGTCTCTCACCTCCCGCTTCACTAGGGAATAAACGAGGCCCCGAGGCACAGGGATGTTGCTAAGTAGTGGCTGAGTTGATTGGCTTGCTTTTCTTGCTTTTCAGGCCTGTTGCTTTCCATGTCATCAAGTTGCCTCTTTTCTACGCTGCAGATGGCTTTGGAAGGGATGCTCGTCATAGCAGACAGGCAACCGAACATGCTGTTGGCCTGTGCAACTTGTGTTAGTGACTACTTAACTGGACTCCATGAAAACCATGATGTTTGTGTCTTTGCTGTCCATTCTGTTAAGAATACAGCCAGACAGCTGAGGGAAACTGCCAGGGGAGGGAGGGGCACACCTCATCAACAAAGGTACCTGTATAATGAACATTTGTATACCTAACCCTGAACTGTACCCATATTTAAAAAAAAAAAAAAGAATACAGCCAGAAAGACCTAATTTGCATCCTAATTCATCTCTTATTTGGCTGTGTCATCTTGATCATTGCTTTCCAAACTTTCATGTGCAGAAGAATCACTGGGGGGTGTTGTTAAAATACAGATTCTGATTCACTAGATCTAGGGAGCATCCCCAGCATCTTGTTTCTTTTTTAAAATTATATTTATTTTTTAGAAATGGGGTCTTGCTCTGCTGCCCAGGTTGGAGTGAAGTGGTGTGATCATAGCTCACTGCAGCCTCCAACTCCTAGGCTAATGCAATCCTGCTACCTTAGCCTCCTGAGCAGCTGGTACTACAGGTGCCTGCCATCAAGTCCAGTTAATTATTTACTTTTTTATAGAATCAGGATCTCACTATGTTGCCCAGGTTTGTCTTGAACTCTTGGCCTCAAGCCGTCCTCCCACCTCAGCCTTTTCAAGTGCTGGGACTACAGGTATGAGCCACCACGCCCAGCTTACCAGTGTCTTTAATTTTAATTTTATTTTTTTTTGACTAAGAGTCTCACTCTGTGCCCAGGCTGGAGTGCAGTGGCACGCTCATGGCCACCACCTCCTTGACCTGCTGGGCTCACGTGATCCCTCCACCTCAGCCTTCCAAGTAGCTGGAACTACAGGCATGCGCCACCACACCCAGCTAATTTTTTGATTTATTGTAGAGATGAGGTCTTGTCAAGTTGCCCAGGCTGCTCTAGAACCTGTGGGCTCAGGTAATCCTCTCACCTTGGCCTCCTAAAGTGCTGGAATTATAGGTATGAGTCATTGTGCTTGGCCCAGTGTCTTGTTTCTAAAAGACCTCTAACAATGGAGGATGCTGAAGGTTCATGGAACATGTTCAGAGGTGCAGAGATCTGGGGGCACAACACTCATTAATGGATTGTTTTCTCATCTGTCGAATGCAATAGTAAAAGTAGTTTCCCCATAGGAGTGTTTTGAAGGCTACATGGGGTCATGTTTGCAAGGGCCTTACACAGTCTCTGGCACATAAGAAGTAATTAGTGAAAGGACAGACCGAGAGTGGGAAGCCATTTTTCATCTTGTTCTTAAACCCTGACACAATGATGAGAAAGTAAAAGC
>CAUYQG010245896.1:0-20415 GCA_963574415.1 Tarsius wallacei
CAGGCTAGAGTTTAGAGTACAGTGGCATGATCACTGGCTCACCACAGCTTCGACCACCTGGACTCAAGCTATCCTCCAGCCTCAGCCTCCCAAGTGGCTAGGACTATCGGGATGCACCACCACACTCGGCTGTTTTTTGTTTTGTTTTGTTTTGTTTTGTTTTAAGACATGAGGTCTTGCTGTGTTGCCCAGGCTGGTCTTCTGCGCTCAAGCAATCCTCCTGTCCTGGCCTCCCAAAGCGCTGGGATTACAGATGTGAGTCACCATACCCAGTCCTTTACTTATTTTTTTGATCCAGGTATTTGTTTTCTTGTTATTGAGTTGAGTTCCTTGTACATTTTATATATTAACCCCTTATCAGATGTATGGTTTGCAAAGATTTTCACCCATTTCATAGGTGTCTCATCACTCTGCTGATTTTTTCCTTTGCTGTACAGAAGCTTTTTAATTGGATGAAATCCCATTTGTCTTACCTTGTTTTGTTTTCTGCCCTTTCCTCTCTTGCATAGAAACTTTGGCCCAGAAGCCTTTTGCCCTGGCCATTCCTAACTAACTCCAACTGATCCTTCAAAACTCAGTTCAAATATCATCAACTATGTGAAGCTTTCCCTGGTACATTGCATGGACATGTATAAGGGGTTTTTATTTACTCCTTTATTCAATAAAACATCATATTAAGCTCCTAAAAAGATGCCAGGAAGTACACAGCCCTGTAGGGCCTCATGGTCTAATAGGCTAACAGGCACAAAGCCAGACCTTGGCAGAAAAATGCTGATGTATGGGGTATCCTCTAAGGTGCCATCTCAGACCTGAAGGAGAAAAGTGGGCTTTTAATGGCCTTTGGAAAGAAAGAAAGGAAACCTACAAAATAACTTATTTTAACCGCTTTCAGCTACTTTTGAACCTACACTGGTAAAAAAATGGATTATTTTCTTTTGTTTGTTTATTTTAATATAACAGTTAAGTAATGATCGAAATCAAGTTTTTTCAATCACATTGAATATGATATATATAATTTATAAACGCAATATTTCATTTTTTTCTTTATTTTAAAGATGTGGGGTACAATTCAAAGTTAGGTATACAAATGCTCATTATACAGGTACACTTGTTGATAAGATGTGCCCCTCCCTCCCCTGGCAGTTTCCCTCAACTGCCAATCCCACCACCCCTCCCCTGGCAGTTTCCCATTACTGCCAATCCCTTTCTTATAGTGTCATGATAATTGTTCAAAGTCCGCTTATGAGTGAGAACATATGGTACTCTGTTCTTTGTTTCTGTGATAGATCACTGAGTAGGATAGACTCTAAATCCATCCAAGTTGCTGAGAAGTCCATACGTTTGTCCTTCTTTATGGCTGCATAATATTCCATTGTGTCTATGTACCACTTTTTTTAAAAATCCAGTTCAGCTTCGATAGGCACCAGATAGGTTGGTTCCATGTTTCAGCTATTGTGAATAGAGGTGCAACAAACATGCCTGTGCAGGTGTCTTTTTGGTAGAATGACTTGAGTTCCTCCAGGTATATTCTCAATAGGGGGATTGCTGTGTCCTATGGAAGGACAATTTCTAGTTCTTTCAGAGATTGTCACACTGTCTTCCAAAGAGTTTGCACTAGTTTGCATTCCCACCAGCAGTGTAGAAGCGTTCCTAAAAAGGGATTATTTTATTAGAGAAATCTTTTAAATGGTGCATTTTCTTGCTTTCCTACTTTTTAATATCATCCAGAGGAGACGGTGACATTTAGTAGCAGTAAATGGTCCAACAGTTGTAACTGTTGTGTAATTTACAAGGCTTCCTAAGTACTGGGGAGCAGTTAGTAGCTGATTCGCAGGCCAGACTACATGGGCTTGTATCCCTGATTGACCATTTATGAGCTTTGGGACTTTGGCCCATCACTTAAACTCTCTAATCCTCAGTTTCTTTACCTGCAAGATTGGCATAGCACTAGCCCTTACCTCATAGGGTTGTCGTGAGGATTAAATGAATCACTATACAAGGGGGGGTCCCCCCAAAACTGGAAATTATTTATAAAAAATTACGTATGTATTCTTGCATGTTGAAACCTCAGTCACCTTTAAAGCACTCTCCGTTTGATGCAGTACGCCTATCGAGATGACTTTTTCACTGCTCAAAACGGTTTTTGACCTCGTCAATTTTGCTGCCTTTTAGTTCTTCTGCCATTTTTTGTTTCACAACTTCCACATCGGCAAAATGTTTCCCTTCGAGGACTTTTTTCATCCAGGGGAGCAACAACAAAAAAAGTTACTCGGGGCAAGATCCAGTGAATAGGAAGGGTGGATCATGAGGGTCATGCCGTTGTTGGTCAAAAACTGCTCAACGCTCAACGTGGCGTGAGTAGGTGGGCTCATAAATCACCCACCATGAAACAGGCAAATGCATTGAAAGAATCTCTGAAAAGAGTTCACTGAAGCTGAACACAGCCTCTCTCAACGATACTAGCTGGTATACGGATGCGAATGGGTTCCTACAACATTCACCTAGTGGGGGAAGACTATACCACAAGGGTCCTGCCCTCCAAAAAATGATTCCAGTTATTTTGGGGTCCTCCCTTGTACACAAAGGGCTTAGAATGGTAGCTGACAGACATAAAGTCAACATTCCATTAGGGTAACCATTTTTATGTGGAACATGTAAAAGACTGGGTAACACTGCAGATCGTCCTTCAGACTTCATTTCCCTATGTCTCCCCCCTGTCTCCAGCCCGGGCTCACGTGTTTCCCAGGATGTGACTCAAACTCAATGTAATGAATCCCAGATCCCTGTCTTGAGTTTTGCTAATGATGTTACCTATCCTAAAAAACATCCAAATCATATTTCTTTCCACCACCCTCTCCCATGCCCATTATTTAACAAGTCTTGACCATTCTCACAGTCATTCTTTTTTTCTCTTTTTCTATTTCCACTGCCACTTTCAGAAATTGAATTTCAGCTAATCACACATTTGGATTTCTTCCACAGCCTCTTAACCTGTTCCCCTCCAATTCAGACTTGTCTTTTTAGAACTTGCCTGGATCCCATATTCTCTTGCTCAGAAATCATCAGCAGCACCTAATAGTCCTCGGCAATCAGTCAAAACTCCAGGCTAACATCAATGTTAATCACAATCTGACCCCAAATCTACCCTTTCAAATCAATTTCTTTCATCTTCTGCACGCACTTTTTCTGTCAACTTGCCTGCTAGTCTATAGCATTGATGAGCAAACTGGGCTGGAACTGGAGCAAAGGCCCAAGGCCTACAAGGGAGTTCCTCCCACTCTAAGCCCTGACTGAAAGCTCGGCAACAGCTGCTAACTTAACATGCATGAGGCAGAGTACCAAAATACTCATGTCCGATGAGAAATGAAAGTAGCAAGCCGAGTCCTCCCCAGCCCGTCCAGCCACCTGGAGAGAAAAGTCAGAAGACAGTGCCACGTCCAAGGGCATCAACTTCAAAAGGTCCAATGTCCCTGCCCATTCACAAAGCATGGACTTGTCGTTGTTCTGGAATCTGACCAATCCGATGTGTAACTCTTACCAGAGTGGAGGGAACAAAGTTGAGAGTTCTAGTGTCTCCTTTCACCTGAAGCCTCGAGGGCTTCCCATCTCTTGCCCTCTGAGCATATCATGAACTCTGCCTTGACTAGCCTCCCCAATTTTGCCTGTTAAAATTCTGCTCATCCTGTAAGACCCAGAGCGATATTCTGCTTCCTGATCACCTGACTTCAAACTCGTATCTTCTAAATTCTAACAACACTGACTGTACTTCTAATATGATTTGTCATCTCCTGCCTTGCATTATTAGCTATGTTTTCTTGGGTATATATATATATAAATTTGCTTCTAACTGCACTGATAACTCTTTAAACCGTGGATCTGTGCCCATACAAGTCTAGGGCTGTTAATTAAGATTCTCTGGTTGAATTTTTGACACTAATACCAACTAGGCTTAATAAGTACATGTTGATGAGTTAAATGTTTTATGCATTAGACTCAAGCTATAGATTTCAATATGAAAGAGATCTAAAGATATAGTTCACATACAAGGATGTTCACTGCTGCCATACTTACAATGGCAAAAAAAAAAAAAGAAAAGAAAAGAAAAGAAAAACAACTAAGTGTCCATTAACAAGATAATGAATACATGAAATATATGCATATATTGAAACACTACATTGGATAAAAATAACAAACTAGATATATGTATATCGGAATGGTTAACTCTAAAAACATACCAGTCAACGAAAAGAGCAAGTTTTTAGAGCTTAACTTATCATGTATGTAGATTGTAAAAGCACAGATAAAATAATATATTCTGCAAATGAATTCATGAATAAAAATTAGCCGGTGAAAACCCGTCAAACCCAAGTTGAACGTGGCCTCTGGAGAGAAGGAATTGGTCAAAGAGTCTTTAAATATTTTGTCTACAATTTTTATTTTATTAAATGAAGAAAAATCAACACGGGAACATGAGTGCTTCTTTATTGGTTTTTTTTTTTTGTCTTTTTTCTATATTTTTAAAGCTTCTCAAAATGAAGACACACAAACAAAAAGATATCATTTGGTGCAGCCCCGTCCTCTGGCTGGCATGCCATTATTCTTCCTATTGTGTAAATACAAAGGTCAAGGGAGACCCAGAGCCCGAAGCTGTACTGGGGTGAGGGCATGGCCTGGTAATTGTCGCTGACGAAGCTTCACTCATTCCTTTCAATCAGCTGGTTTTCATCACAATTTTCCTCTTTTTCCTGCAAGCAAATAAGGGAGGGTTGGGAAGGAGGAAAGAACCTTTCCTGTTGCCTGGTTACAGTTAAATGAGATTACTGTATGTTGTTTTTCAACCTCCTATAAAGAGAGGTCTCATTCTTTGTACCCCTTTTGGATTAATGCCGTTTCTAGCAAAGGTCTGTATGTGTCTGGCACGCTGTGTATGATAATAGTAATAATAAAAGCTAACGATTTTCAAGAGCTTACTAGGTGCCAGGCGCTACGCTAAGTACACGCAGCTTTGTGTACAGCTTTGTATCAGCATGAATACCTAACTGCACATATCATAAAACCCTGTCAAAATGGAGGTAGATAATAGGGAAATGCATTGGACCACATGACTTGGAATCCAGAGAAAGGCAGTCTCTAGGACTGATTCATGCAAAGACTCCCCGATATCGGCCAAGTCCTTAGGTCCCTTCTGTCTTTCTGTGCTACCCTTTGCAGGTGCCGTTAGTAGAACGCCCCAGAGCTGGGGCTTCTTCGTGTGCCCATGCTCATCTCCAACAGGAGAGACTCAAGTCAGTTCAGGCCTGCCTATTCCTTTACCATGGAGGAGATGGGTTTTCTATCCACTGTTTAGAGCTTTAAACTGCTGCAGCAGAATGAATGCTGGGAAGAGGACACTATGTCCACCACAAATATGTTCTCATTAATCCTGCCAACCCTCTTGTGAAGTGAATGCTATTACAATCTACATTTCACAAATGGAAAAATTAGGTGCTGAGATGTTAAGTGATTTTAGCAAGGACACATAGTTGGTTCAGTGCCATGCTTACCACAACTATATTATGTTGACTTCCAAGTACCTTAAGCTGAGTGTTCACTGGGTAAAGAACTGAGATGTCAGCCCCATGGTCCGCTGAAACCCTGAGGCGATGGTCAGCTGCTGGCCTCTCCAGGCCTCCACAGCTCCTTCCTTCAGCTCCTGAAAGCCCCTTTCCTTTTTACTTCAGGATACCATCTTTTCTGCTTTGGGAGACTCTTCTCTCTGCGATCCTGACTGTGAGAGATAGGCAGACTCGTCAATTCCTAGATTATCTATCATCTTTGGGAAGTCAACACCTAAAGGCATTGATTTATACCACTATCTGATATATAACTAGTATACGATTAATACTATTTTGAAACAAATCATAGTAATAAATAGAGAGCAAGAACAACAACAACAAACTTGGGAAGTTGACAAAGGTACTAGAGTCTAACAATTCTCTTAGACATTGAGCTGGATTTCTTGCCAGCAAGTAGGCCTGAGGGCCTGTACTAGAGAAATGTTGGGAGACATCTTGAAACTTGTATCTCCCCATCTTGGGGTACCTTTCAGAACTCTTCAAGAGGACATCCTCAAAGCACTCACCTGATGTCTATCTCATCTAGACTTTCTTGAAAACACTGCCACCCCTTGGAAGTCCAGTACCCACATCCTCGGACCCCAAACAGACACACAGAATCAGGATGCACCAGTCAGCCAGAGTTTTACATGAACAAGTGAGGACGTGTAGCAAATGTGCAATCAAATCATCTGCAAAATGGATCTTGTTAAAAGGCAGATTCTGGTTCAGTAGGTCTCAGGTAGGGCTCGGGATTCTCATTTCTAATAAGCTCTCAGGTGATACTGACACCGCTGGTCCATGGCCCACACTGGGCATAGCAAGGGGTGTGGATGATGGAAATGTAGGCTGTAGGTTGGCCCCTCCATTGTGGACACCAGTGTGTTGGGGTCTTAGGGTCAAGGAATCAGCATGATATATCGGGAGCCCAAGGCCAAAAGGCCATCCATTCTGGCTTGGCTTGATGTTTGGTTGTCACCGGCTGCCAGAGGATGAGTAATCTCCTCATCTCCTCAAAGCCCTGAGAGACCAGTCCCAAAGGGTGGTGGCCGGAGGAGGGCACATTTCTTCTCAATGTTAAGGCGAGCTCCGAGAGCAGAGAGCTTTCCAGCCTGGGTGCTGTGAGCAGAGCCACGAAGATGCAGGCCCAGAGGGGGACAGACTCAGGGGGAGGGGATTGCCCTCGGAGCTGTGAAGGCTTCCCTCCAGCCCGGAGGGTCCACCAACCACAACTCAAAATTCAAGGACGGGCTTCTCACCAGAAAACAGTATGAGGCAGAAGCTTCTTGCCTCCCCAGCAACTCTCCTTCAATGGCATTTTTCAAAGTGATTTGTGCTGAGACTCAGATTGTCATTCTAGCCCTGTTTGCTTTGCAATTGAGTTTACTCTCCCAAAACAGAGCCTTGCCCCCCTTCTTCCAAGGGTCGCCACGGGGTAACATCATCAATACAGCAGCAGAAGAGAGAGTGCGGTTTTAATGTGAGAAGAACAATATTGACAGGTTTGTACAAGAGGCATAATTAACTCCATCCTCGGATGATCTGCCAAGCACATCTTTCTCTCCTTCCAACCTTCGTGCACTTCCATAAGTCTTAAAAATCCTGCTTCAGCCTTGAAAGGCAAAAAAAAAAGCATGTGTGTGTGTGTGTATATATATATGTGTGTGTGTGTGTGTGTGTGTGTGTGTGTATGTGTGTGTGTATATAATATATATTTACATATATATGTGTGTGTGTGTGTATATATATACATAGTTTGGCTCTGAGAAAATATTCTAATCATGTGCAATTTAAATTTGGCATCTTCTTTAAGAGATAACCCAATACAGATGCGGTGGTAATAAGCCACTTTGCACTGACGCCAGCCCTCGCACCATCCGTCCTCTCCTTCCGACAGTCCGGCTTTCTCCGATGCTTTCTGTCTCAGTAAAGGTCAAATATTAAAGTCAGAGAACTCAGAAATACAAATGAACACTGCTACGCCTCAGCAACGAAGGCGGGGGGGGGGGGCTCTTCGGGCAAAGCGATGCAAACACCAAAGAGTGCAAGAAAAAGCATGAAAGAAACAGCATCACTTGTAATCAGTAGCAAACTCGGAAGCCTGTTTGTCCCCTTTCGATGCTTCACAGTATTTTTAATCTACCAGTGACAGAAGAGCTTGGTTAGGAGGGACATCTTTCATCTCTGATCCTCTCCCTGACAACTAAAATAGGGTGAGCACATTTGCATAACAGAAGAAAGGGACAGATTGCCACTCCAGAAGGACCCGCAGGACACCTGTCAGAAATATTAAAAAGCAGGATAATCTCACAAAATGTGAACTGCTTCGTGTATTGGTCTGGAAAGAGTTGATGGAAAGGCTACCATGGGAAAAAATAGAATATGGGCCATGTCCCATCTACAAACCCTCATCTTGTGAATGACTTGGAGTCTATTCAGCCTCCCGAAGGCCTCTCGTTCTCTGTTCTTTGTCCCCCCATTGAGAATACCTCCAGGCTGCTAGCTCCTCTCGCATAATACAAAAAATGTTGGGGTTACAGGAGCTCAGGAGCAATTTTCTTAACTCCCCTCTCCACAGGAGCCAAAACACCCCAGCCTCCACTGCCTTCCCACACACTCCTGACCCCCACCTCCAGTGGGAGGTGGGAGCCTCCTTCCTGCCGATAGGGTTCTTGGAAATGTGTGCCTGTCCTCAAGTCACTCTCAGACCTCGTAAAAAAACACCACGATGTTCGGTAGACAGAACTAAAACGGTCTGGCTACAGTGGCTCACGCCTGAAATCCCAGCACTTTGGGAGGCCAAAGCGGTAAGATCACTTGAGGCCGGAAGCTCAAGACCACCAGCCTGGTCAACGTAGCAAGACCTCCTCTCTACAAAAAAGTGAAAATTTAGCCTGGCGTGATGGTGCACGCCTCTAGCCCCAGCTACTTGGGAGGCTGGGGTGGGAGAATTGCTTGAGTCCAGGAGTTCAAGGCTGCAGGAAGCTACGATTGCACCCCTGCACTGCAGCCTGGGTGACAGAACAAAACACTGTCTCTAACTAAAATGGAGTAATTAAAACAGTACTCCAATCCAGGCCCCCTGTGAATGAAATAGACATTCAAGGCAGCCTGTGCATTGCATTGTTTCTTTAAAAATGAACCCAAGTAGACAAACCCGTTTGGGGAATGTAGCTCCCAGAAAGGTAAAGTTATGTCTCCCCAAAGGACTCTGTGACCCAAAGGAAACAGAGCAGAGGGATAGTAAAGCAACAGGGAATTGTTTGGGTGTGACCAAGGGAAACACACCCCTAAACGTTCTGTTTTGTTGAACTGCCTGGGGTCCATGGCCCTGACACGGAGGAGGTCAGAGGGTTTGGGATGAAATGTCCTGTGCCCACACTCAGAGAGGGGACCATTTTGCAGTCCCCTAAAGACGTTTTGGGCTGCAAAGACAAAGAATTGGAAAGAACTGCAGGACTTGGGGGGAGGGGAGGGAGTGTAAAGGAAGTAAGAGCTTTACCAGGGATGCCCTAAGTGAACAGCCAATCAGAGCCTCCGCCTTGCCCCTCAGCAGCTCTAGGCAGCCAATCAGAGAGGAGGAGCCCGAAGAGTCTGAGCTTGTGAGGTGGGAGCTGCCCAGAGCCACCTGCCTGTGACTCAGGATGGAATTTTCCTACCAGGCAACGAAAATAGCTTGAGGTTTTTGTTGTTAGGGTCATTCCTATTGATCTTCTAGTGTTAGATCCCTCTCCCTCTCTCAACACCACACACACACACACACACACACACACACACACACGAGAAAGGGCACACACACGCATTTTTAACCTTATCTTGACTTTACTAAAATAATCTGCAAGCTCTTTTCTCAATTGCTGTCTTCAGGTCTTCAGGCTGAAGTTGGATTTTAGGATCACAGAATCAATAATTTGTGAGGGAGCAGGATAGTGATTTTTTTTTACTATCTGAGTTTTACAATTTGGATAGACTGAGGAGAAAGGCCAGATACCCTCCCATCCTTCCCCCGCCCCCAGACACACACATGCACAGACACACACAACATATACACATATACCCAATCTCTAATTAAAACGGTGTAATTAAAACAGTACTCCAATTCAGGTTCACTGAATAGAAATTTAGGGCACATCTTAGACTAAGCCTGAAAGAAATAAGGCTACTGAGCTTAAGACTCTTGACAGAAGGAAGCAGAACTGTTCACCATAACCTAGCTAACTGTTTCTCTAGAGAAATTCTCTCACTTCGGGGAGTATAAAAATCACAACTCAAGAGCTTGGTAAACATATGAATCCTAGTTTCTCTCCTCAGAGGCTGTGACTCAATGGGTCTAAAAACCTTTCTCACTCATCACAGTATTCAGCATCACCTCCTCTGTAAAATTCGCCAATGGTTGAAGAGTATATAAGCAAGGACTCTTCAAGCAACAGGATGGGTGGGGAAGAGAACTCAGCAGGCATGCAGTTTTCACAGAGATGCTGGGATACAACCCAGCCTTTCAGCTTTAGACAGTCACATGAAGCCACTAGGTCAATATAAAGTGATAGTTCAAGTTAAAGGTCATGGTGTTGGACATAGGAATGCCTCTGAGGTGTGTTTCTGCAGATGGTGGAGGAGAATCAGTCTCTGACTGCCTCAGCAGTGGCTTCTTGAGTGTTTTACAAGCCAGATTTATCCGGTGCTGAGGCTCAGCTGGGCCAATCTCAGGGTTTCTGCACGTGAGCAAATGGCTGCTTTCTTTCAAAGAAAGCAAGATATGAGGCTCTGAAGAACAAATTTTTGGAAATGTATGGCTTTTTATCAGACTTAGGTAGAATTTTAAGTTGGCTTCTCCATTTTTAAAAGAATGAGCCCAGAGGGACTCTTGATTCAAGTGTAACCATTGGTCTCTCAAATATCTTCTAGACCAGTGCTGTCCAACTAAAATACAGAATATAATATGAAGTCAGGTGCAGTGAGTGGCTCAAGCCTGTAATCCCAGCACTTTGGGAGGCTGAGGCAAGAGGATTGCCTGAGCTCAGGGGTTCGAGACCAGCCTAGGAAACTTGGTGAGATCTTGTCTCTATAATAAATCAAAAAATTAGCCAGGCATGGTAGAGCGCATCTGTAGTTCCAGCTACTTGGAAGGCCGAGGTGGAGGGATTGCCTGAGCCCGGCAGGTCAGGGCTGCAGTGGCCATGAGCGTGCCATTGCACTCCAGCCTGGGCAACAGAGTGAGACTCCGATTCAAAAAACATATATATAATATGAGTTATGTGTGTGATTTAAAATTTATATTACTGTGTTAAAAAGTAAAAAGAAAGATATAAAACTAATTTTAATACTATGTTTTATTTAACCCAATATATCCAAAATGTTGCCATTTCAACATGTAATAAAATTTTTTAAATTACCAGTAAAATATTTTATATTCTTTTCTTTGGTACTAAAAAAAAAAATCTGGTGTGTATTTTATACGTAAAGCACATCTCAGTTCAGACTAACCACATTCAAGTGCTCAGTAGCCATAAGTGGCTGTTGGCGATGATACTGGACAGCACAGGCCAACCCGGGACAGAGAGTGGCCTGAGACACTGTCTACTGAACACCTGGTGATGAGAAGGCATGGAAGAAGAGGAGCTGGTGAGTGCTGATGTACGTCCCAGACCCATTCCAGAAGGAGATCCTATGTTGACTCTACCTTCAAAATACACCCAGAATCGTGCCCTTCTCACCGTATCCACTGCTGCCTCCCTATCCAAGCCACCATTGTCTCTCACTTGCATCACTTCTTACTGATATCCCTGTTTCTACCCTTGCCCGCCATGGTCTATCCTCAATGCAGCAGCCAAATTAATCCTATTAAAGTGCAAATTAGATCATGTACCTTCTCTCTTAAAAATCCTTCAATGGATGTCCATTTCACTCAGACTAAAGTCAAAGTTATTTTATTTCAATAGCTTTGACGGGGTAAATGTTGTTTTGGTCTGGACTTTAAGTGCATCCACCACCTGTATGCACTGTACCCAATAGGTGATTTTTTTGTCCCTCCACCCCTTCCCCCCACCCACTGAGTCTCCAGAGTCCATTATACCAGTTTCTATTTCTTAGCAGATTCTTAGTTTAGCTCCCACTTATAAGTGAGAATATGTGGTGTTTGATTTTCTGTTGCTAGGTTCACTTAGGATGATGTCCCCCAATTCCATCCATGTTGCTGCAAAAGACATGTTATTCTTTTTGATAGCTGAGTAGTATTCTATAGTGTATATATACCACATTTTCATTATCCGCTGATTGGTTGATGGGTATTTAGGTTGATTCCACACCTTTGCAATTGTGAATCGTGCTGTGATAAACATGCAGGTACAGGTGTCTTTTTCATATAAATATCTCTGTTTTCTTGGCTAGAAACTTAGTAGTTGGATGGCTGGATCAAATGGTAGAACTACTTTTAACTGTTTGAGAAAGCTTCATACCGCTTTCCACAGAGGTTGTACAATTTACACTCCTACCAATGGTGTATACGTGTTCCTTTTTCTCTGCACCTACTGTTTTTTTATTATTTAAGAATGGTCATTTAGAATGGTATAAGGTGGTAACTCATTGCGATTTTAATTTGCATTTCCCTGATGATGAGTGATGTTGAACATTTTTCCATGTGTTTGTTGGCCATTTGTATATCTTCTTTGAGAAATGTCTGTTCATGTCATTTACCCACTTTTTAATGGGCTCATTTTCTTTTTTCTTGCTGATTTGTTTGAGTTCTTTGTAGATTCCAGATATTAGTGCTTTGTCAGATGTATAGCTTGTTAATATCTTCTTTCATCCTGTAGGTTGCCTATTTGTTCTGTTGACTATTTCTTTTGCTGTGTGGAAGCTTTTTAGTTTAATTAAGTCCCACTTGCTTATTTTTGTTTTTGTTGCATTTTCTTTTGGGGTTTTAGCCATAAATCATTTGCCCAGGCCAATGTCCAGGAAAGTTTTTCCTAGATTTTCTTCTAGGATTTTTAGAGTTTCAGGTCTGGCATTTGAGTCTTTAATCTATCTTGAGTTAATTTTTGCATATGGGAAGAACTAGGGAACAAGTTTCATTTTTCTGCATGTAGCTATCCAATTTTCCCAGCACTAATTGTGTCCTTTCCCCGGTGTATTTTTTGTCTGCTTTTTCAAAGATAAGTAGGTTGTTGGTATTTGTGTTTATTTCTGAATTCTCTCTTCTGTTCCATTGGTCCATGTGTCTGCTCTTCTGCCAGTACCATGATGTTTTGGTTAATACAGGCTTATAGTTTAATTTGAAGTGAGGTAACGTGATGCCTCCAGTTTTATTCTTTTTGCTTAGGACTGCTATGCCTTTTCTGGCTCTTTTTCTGTCCCATATGAATTTTAAAATTGGTTTTTCTAATTCTGTGAAAAATGACATTGGTCATTTGATAGAGGTTGTGTTGAATTTGTAGGTTATTTTGGGTTATATGGTCATTTTAAATGTTGATTCTTCCTATCCATGAGCATGAGACGTTTCTCCATTTGTTTGTGTCCTCTATAATTTCTTTCATCAGAATTTTGTAGTTGTCCTTGTAGAGAGCTTTCATCTCCTTGGTTAAATATATTCCTAGGTAGTTTAGCTTTTTGGCTGCTCTTGGAAATGGAAATGAGTCCTTGATTTGATTCTCAGTTTGGTCATGAAGCCAAAGTTCTTATAATGGGCCACCAAGTCCTACCAATTCTGCCTTCTCTTCCCCAAGTTACCTCTCTTCTACTTACTCATTCTTTTGTTTACTCTGCTCCAGTCTCACCAGCCTCTTTGCAGTTCATCAAGCTTTCCCATACCCGCCCATCTTGGGAGCATTCTGCTGAAATTCTCCTCTCCCAGACATAAGATACCTCCAAGGCTAACTCCCTCACACCCTTTAAGTTTTTGATCAAATAGCACTTTTCTTTCAGATTGGCTTTCTGTGATCGTGCAAACTGCCCACTCTCCATCCTGCCCTCCACTCCACCCTGTGATTACCTCTCATTCAGCCTCACCCTATAACATACTCATGTTGTGTTTCTTATTTATTGTCTGTGCCCATGAATGTTTTATAAAAGCAGGAATCTGTTTTGTTCATTGCTAGATCTGCAATGCCTGGATTTGCCTGGCGCATTGTAAGTGCCTGATATATTTGTTGAACACATACGTGCATGACTGAGTGTGGGGGCATCCTGCATTTCCTTCCTGGTAGCTCAGTCTCCGTCAGTGTAGAGGGCTCTGTACCACCCTCTCAGCCATCTTTCTCATCTTCCCACCGCATTACAAAGCCTCAAGAAAAGCAGTCAGCACCAGAATTAGTTAATTCTCCTCACTGACTAACACTTCCCTTGGAGAAATGATTATTTCCCAGTTTTTGTTTTTTAATTATAGGTGCCCTTGTAAGATTGGTGATAGCTATGAATGTTCTGCCTCAAATATACATGCAGATGCAATTTCACATAAAATTTCAGGAAGCTTGTAGACCTCTGATGCCCACCAGTAAGAGTCCAGGGACCTCACCTTAAGAATGTATGACCAGCCGGGCTTGGTGGCTCAGCCTGTCATCGCGCGCTTTGGGAGGCTGAGGTGAGTGGATTACCTGAGCCCGCGGGTTCGAGACCCGCCTGGGCAGGCGAAACCTCATCTCTACAATAAATCAAAAAATTAGCCGGGCGTGGTAGCGCGCGCCTGTAGTTCCAGCTACTCGGAAGGCTGAGGTGGAAGGATTGCCGGAACCCAGCGGGTCGAGGCTGCGGTGGCCGGGAGCGGCCACTGCACTCCAGTCTGGGCGACAGAGTGAGACTCCAACTCAAATAAATAAATAAATAAATAAATAAAAAGAATGTATGGCCGAGAGTTTCACCCACACTCAGTTTTCCTGTGTGTCTTTGACATCAAATCTTTCTGCTGCTCCAAAAATAGAAACTATATACAGAAAGAAATTATAGAGCTCTACAGCCAAAAGCAAACTGGAATGCTGATGAGTTTATCTTTCACCTGCGGACAGCACTGAACTATCTACCCTTCCCAGGAAACTCTACTTCATGGAGAGGTAGGCCAGTATTTCACATCTAAAAAGTTCTTCCTAACATCTCATCTAAATCACTCCTGTTTTAAGACAAAGCTGCTTTCTTGAGTCAGATTTCCTGGGAAAACAAAAAATCAAATACTCTTCTTAAAAATTTATTTGGATGCTTCTCTTTCCTCTTCTGAGTCCCTTCAGGCAAAATAAACAAAGTCCTCGGACTATTATCTAAACAAGCCCACTAAAAATGCCTTTCCTCGGAAAATGCCCTGGCCTGAGCCAGTCCAGAGGCATGTCTGAAGAGACCTAAAGAAGCAAGCGCTGAAGGGCAAGGGAGGCCTAGGGTCCCCCACAGACCACTGGGGGAGAGGGGAGCATTTTCCAGCAACTCAATTCCTTTGCCTAGAAATGTAGCATATGATGGTCCAGAAGACACAAAACAGGGGTCTTTCTACGCCCTTCCCTGCTGTAGCTGCCAGATGTGCAATGCTGCCCCACACACTCTGGCTACTGTCAAAGCCCACTCTTAGTTTGGGGACAGCTAATCAGATGATAATCTTCAAACATGCTTTTGGTCATTGGAACAAGACAAAAGATGAGTGCACGCTATTATAAATTTTAGCTATTCATTGACCATAGCCTGAAAGCCTTAAAATGCTTTACAAGATAAATCCACAGAGCTCCTTTTCTGAAGCCTGATTAAGTCAGAGAATAGTAAAACTCCCTGAGCCAGAAATGAAATCTCCCCAAAATTCTTAAAATCAAATAAAAACATGACAGTCTGTGTCTTTTCAAGGCAAAACAATTCATTAGACAATAAAGAGTAGTCTAGAATAAAACACAGAGTTTACATCAGAGTCTGAGGGTTTGGACAGAAATTGTTCCATCAATATTTTCTGTTGGAATTGTAGTTTATTTTTACTAAGGGAGTTGCCAAGAGCCTTTGATAAACTGTGAAACTTCCTAAAGGTACCAGAATTGCACAATCAATGAAACTGAGGAAAAACATATAAGTTCCATGAGAACTTGGAAAGAAGTGGAATCAACATATTGATTGCTTTTATCTGTCTCTCTTTTGCCGCCATGAGGCTAACTGGAAGCCCATGGGAGCATGGAGTCTTTACAAAACTTAAACATTAGCTAGCTCCCAAAAGTTCCCCTCTGCTGTGCTTTCTGAGCCTGAATCTTTTCCATAACTTCCTCAAGTAGAGGCTGCTTGAGGTTCACTGACTCCTTCAATTAGCAACGTACTGCTGGTGGAAAATTTACCAGCTCCCCAAGACCCCGTCTTTGTCAGTTCAGGATGCTATAACAGAATACTGGCTGGCTGAAGCAACAGAAATTTATTTCTCTCAGTTCTGGAGTCTGGGAAGTCCAAGGGCAGAGTACTAGCAGATCGGGTGTCTGGTAAGGACCTGCTTCCGGGTTTACCGATGAATGTGTTTCTTATCTTCACCTTGTGGAGAGCAGAGAAAGAAGAAGCAAGATCTCTGGTGTCTCTTCTAAGAAGGTCACTAATTCCATCACGAGGGCTCCACTTTCATGACCTAATCATCTCCCAGATTTTCTCTCTTCAAATATCATCACATTGGGCATTAGGGTTTCCACATAGGACTTTTGGAGAGACACAAACATTTGGTCCATAGAGACAATTCTACTAAAAGAGCAGTTCTAACCGGATATGCTTTTCTGTGCCCTAAACTGTTGAGGAATAATGTTAATAATCATTTTAAAATGCCAAGTAATCCTTTTAAGGAGCTTGACTAGCTCAGCCAAGCAAAAGTCTCCAAATATTCCATTCTCCCTCTTTATCTCACTTTGATTTCTCATGGCAGGAGGGTTTTGAGCAATTGCAATTGAGCACATATTTTTTGTAGTGGCATGTTTTTCCTCTTTGTTTGTTTTTGTATTGTCCAGACTAATTGCTTTAGAATATCACTGTTATTCTAAACAGCGATGTGATAAAGGAAAAATTGCGAAAGACTTAAAAAAAATCTATAATTTAGCACATTATAAATATTCTTATAAGGGAATTTTCTGACTCCCATGTCACAAGGGACAATGATTTCTGTATTCCTTTAAATTACTCCATGAGACCCCCAATGAGCCACATCTACCATAATAGGCAAGATACATTCTGAGAGCTGTGTGGTTTGGACTGATTTATGGTAGAGTTAACTCAGACTGAGGCAGAAAAATCTGAAAATGTCTGTGGCATTCAAAAGTAGATTTTAAAGAATTCCTCACATGGTTAAGGATCCTGTGTAAGGGTTCAGGCCAACATACGGGTCACATCACTGAAAGAGTCACTAGGAGAGATCTTTTAGGAGACACACAGGTTGGACACATCTTTGCACAGATGTTGTATTTAGCTTAAGTAACACATGTTCAGAATTCAGACTGGAGATCATCCTTGAGACTGTTATTGAAGGAACTGAATAGAAGAAAGTTGATTAGAACATTCTGATAGTTGGAATGCAGTCAGAAATAAGATTTTAAAAAAATTTTTATTATAAAGGTGTGGGGTACATTTCAGGGTTAGGTATATAAACATTGATCATGCAGGTACCCTTGTTGATGGGGTATGCCCCTCCCTCCCTTGCAGTTTCACTCAACTGCCAATCCCACCTCCCCCCACCGACAGTTTCCCACTACTGCCAATCATTTTCTTACAGCATTATAATTGTTCAAGGTCCGTTTATAAATATTTTTTAAGTTAGAGTCTTAGTCTGTCATCCAGGTTCGAGTACAGTGGCACACTCACAACCACCCCAGCATCAACCTGCTGGACTCCAGCGATCCTTCCGCCTCAGTCTTCCTAGTAGTCAAAACTACAGGCATGTACTACTATGCCCAGCTAATTTTTAAAATTTATTGTAGAGACAAGTTCTCGCCAACTTGCTCGGACTGGTCTCAAACCTGCGAGTTCAGGCAATCCACTCACCTCAGCCTCCCAAAGTGCTGGGATTACAGACTGAGCCATTGAGCCTGGCCTGAAATAAGATATAGGGATGTTGGTGGATTCTATAAGGACTGTGGAGAGTGAACAAGCAGATTGGTGCTGGATGCTGTTGTAAAAGAATGATCAAGGACAGAAGTGAAAGAAGATACTGGAGAAGGAAGTAGGTCAGATAGTAGGACTCAGATGGGAGAATCTGGATATTTGTAACAATGTTTAGCATGTTGGAAAGAAGAGATAGAATAATATTTTAGTTGAACCCTTAATATACAAAATTGTTGTCATGAATATTCATAGCAGCATTACTCACAACAGGCAAAAAGTGGAAACACCCCACATGTCTATCAGCTGGTGAATGGATAAACAAATGTGGTCTGCTCAAACAATGCAATACAAGTGCTGATACATACTACAACAACAGAATGAAGTGCTGATACATGCTACAACATGGAAGACTTCAAAACTTTTACACTTAGTGAGAGAACCCAGAGCAAAGGAACACATAATGTATAACATCTCACTTATATGAAATATCCAGAAAAGGCAATTTGAAATAGATTAGAAGTTGCCTAGAGCTCTGGGGTGGGTTGGGGAGTGACTGTAAGTGGACATAATATGTCTTTTGGAGATGATGAAAGTTATGTTTAATCAGATTGTGGTCATGGTTGCACAACAATAAGGACCAACAATAACAGTAAGTTTCTGTAACCTTATTGAAAATCACTGAATTGTGTATTTAAAGTTAGACATTTTATGGTGTAAAAATTATACCTCAATAAAGCTGTTAATGAAAAAAATACTATCTAACAGTATTTTCAGTATTCTATATGATTGTTCCAGGACTCTGTGTATGAGGTTGTATTTATTATGGCTCTAAATAAATTCCCCAATTTTCCCTGAAGGGAGAGGTTTGCCTTATTTTTCTTTTTTAGGTAGCCCAAGTGGTCCTCAAGTATTGCTAATAGGGAAGAACATCTGAACTCCTGTTAACCTCCTCAGGTTGGGCCAGAGGTCAAGAAGAGAGGGCACTTCCACCATCCCCATAACATTCTTATGAGAGCACTGTCTTTCTTACAATTATGAAACACCCATTACAGTTCCTCAAAGACCAGACACGACTTGGTAGGATGGTAGTTGCTGAGGATTCTGGAGTTTCAAGGATGAAGAACGCCCACCAGGGAAGCAGAGAAAAGAGTGACTTCTAGAGTAAGAGAAAATATGAGGGAGTGTTGAAAATGACATCAATATTCATACAGGCCCGATCTTAATGACAAGGAGGGAAAATACTCAAA
Organism: Tarsius wallacei; assembly: GCA_963574415.1. Lineage (NCBI taxonomy): Eukaryota > Metazoa > Chordata > Mammalia > Primates > Tarsiidae > Tarsius > Tarsius wallacei. The sequence goes on from CAUYQG010245896.1 coordinate 18,860, forward strand.
CTGGTCGAAGACATTCACATCTCCTCAACTGAAATTATTTCTTCAAGGCAGATGGTTCTGAATTGCTGTGAATAGCCTCACATTTGCATAATGACTTTCCTAGGTTTTTGTTTCTATTACTCCTGCCTAACTGCTTTAGAACAATGTTGTTATTTCCAGAAAGCTCTCCTCCTTGGAGCGGGTTCAAGCATATGTAATATTTACACTTTTTGTTTCTTCACAGCAAAACACTGAGCCTCCCGGTAGTGTTACAAATATTTGGCTATTAAGGACTGAGAAAGGTCCCTAGACAAAACAGGAATCAGAGATGTTTCCTATCCCTGTTTGCTATTTGTCACAGTGAGAAAGGAGGTGGGATTGTGAGCAGAGATCAACTTTGTGACTTGTTAAATCTTGGCAACATTTTCTTGATCTGATAGGGGCTAGAGTAAGAATTAATCTGGTTTCCATCAAAGGGGATCATAACATACTGCCCCAAAATATGGCAATTTGGCATATTGATTGTTTTGAGTCGAAGGCAATTGAGAAACAACAGATGTAGGAAGGGCTCTCTGACTTCCTGCTTTCTATTTAAATGCAGAGCAAAAATTTCTTGGAGAAAGATGCCCTCCCTGTACCAGAAAAAGGAGAACATTCTTATAACTGGATATGGGAAGTCAACATTCATATGAATCTAATTTTTTTAAACCTACTGAAGTAAACTTTATATTCTACTGGTTTCCCAATCTATTTTCTAGTCACTTTCCCACAATTCACTGCCCCAGCCCAAACTCCCTTTTTCTTTCTCTTGTCACATCTCCTGAAATTTATCATTCTTCGTTAAAGTGGTATACAAGCTCTCAGGCTTATCTACTTCTTTGAATCTTCACTCCTTATATATTAAAACCTCCGTATATGTGTAAAAATATTAACATCAAGTAAAATGTGTACAATTTTTCTCCGGTTAACCTGCCTTTTGCCCGTATAATTCTCAGACTCAGCCACAGGACCTAAGAAGGAGGAGGAAAAGTCTCTCCTTCTTCATATCAAGTCTCTTATTTTCAAACCAACAATGTCAGTACTCCCTAAAGTTATCCAGGAATTCTTAGGAGCCACGTTACTAAAGCAGTAGCAATACACCAGGTATGGTGGCTCACGCCTATAATCTTGGCACTTTGGGAGGCTGAGGTGGGAGAATCATTTGAGGATAGGAGTTCAAGATCAGCCTAGACAACATAGTGAGACCACATCTCTATAAAAATGAAAAAATTAGCCAAGTGTGGTGGTGTGTGCCTGTCGTCCCTGCTACTTGGCAGGCTGAGGTGGAAGGATCGCCTGAGCCTAAGAGGTTGATGCTGTGGTGAGCTGCGATTGTGCCACCTTATTCCAACCTGGATGGCAGAGTGAGATCCCAACTCAAAAATGAAACATAAAAAAAAAAAGCAGCCGGGCTCGGTGGCTCAGCCTGTAATCCCGCGCCTTGGGAGGCTGAGGTGAGTGGATTGCCTGAGCCCGCGGGTTCGAGACCCGCCTGGGCAGGCGAAACCTCATCTCTACAATAAATCAAAAAAATCAGC